>CM022298.1:719008334-719292058 GCA_011799875.1 Thinopyrum elongatum
GTAGGTGGGAGCCAACATGGGTATCCAGATCCCGCTGTTGGTTATGACCGGAGAGTCGTCTCGTCATGTCTGCGGTGTCCCGAACCCGTAGGGTCTACACACTTAGGTTCGGTGACGCTAGGGTTATAGAGATATTAGTAATGCGGTAACCCGAAGGTGGTCGGGTCACGGATGAGATCCTGGACGTCACGAGGAGTTCCGGAATGGTCCGGAGGTAAGATTTTATATATGGGAAGTCCTATTTTGGCCACCGGAAAATGTTCGGGATTTTTCGGTATTGTACCGAGAAGGTTCTAGAAGGTTCCGGAGTGGGGCCCCACCTGCATGGGGGGACCCACATGAACGTGGTAGTGGGGGCAAGGCCCCACACCCCTAGTCAAGGCGCACCAAGATCCCCCTTAGAAGGAATAAGATCATATCCCGAAGGGATAGATCAAGATCCATAAAAAGGGATACAATCGGTGGGGAAGGGAAAGGATGGATTTCTTTCCTTCCACCTTTGCCAACGCCCAATGACTTGGAGGGCAATAACCAGCCCCCTCCACCCCTATATTGTGGGAGGTGCATGGAGAAACACTTCAGCCCCTGGCGCCTCCCTCTCCCCCCGTGACACCTCTTCCTCCTCCAGTAGCGCTTGGCGAAGCCGGCTGAAATCCCGCTGCTTCCACCACCACACCGTCGTGTCTGCTGAATCTCATCAACCTCTCCTCCCCCCTTGCTGGATCAAGAAGGAGGAACGTCTCTCTGCTCCGTACGTGTGTTGAACGCGGAGGTGCCGTCCTTTCGCGCTCGGTCATCGGTATTTGGATCACACGAGTACGACTCCATCACCCCCGTTCTCTTGAACGCTTCCGCTCGCGATCTACAAGGGTATGTAGATACACTCCCCTCTCACTCGTTGCTAGATGACTCCATAGATTGATCTTGGTGATGCGTAGAAAATTTAAAATTCTGCTACGTTCCCCAACGTGGCATCATGAGCTAGGTCTATGCTAGTATCTTGCACGAGTAGAACACAATAGTTTGTGGGCGTCGATTGTCAATCTTCTTGCCGTTACTGTCTTATCTTGATTCGCGGCACTGTGGGATGAAGCGGCCCGGACCGCCCTTACACGTACGCTTACGTGAGAACGTTCCACCGACTGACATGCACAGTTGCATAGGTGGCTCGGTGTCTGTCTCTCCCACTTTAGTCGGATCGGATTCGATGAACAGGTCCTTATGAAGGGTAATAGAAATTGGCATATCATGTTGTGGTTTTGGCGTATGAAGAAAGTTCTTGCTAGAAACCTATAGCAGCCACGTAAAACTTGCAACAACAATTAGAGGACGTCTAACTTGTTTTTGCAGCAAGTGCTTTTGTGATGTGATATGGCCAAAGGATGTGATGAATGATATAGTGATGTATGAGATGATCTGTTCTTGTAATAGGAATCACGCTTGCATGTCGATAGTATGACAACCGGCAGGAGCCATGGAGTTGTCTTAATTTATTATATGACCTGCGTGTCATTGAAATTCGCCATGTAATTACTTTACTTTTATTGCTCCTCGATGATCTCATCGGATGAACCACGATGTCGAGGATTCAATCAATCCCGTACGCAATTCCCTTTGTCTATCGGTACGATACTTGCCCGAGATTCGATCGTCGGTATCTCGATACCTTGTTCAATCTCGTTACCGGCAAGTCTCTTTACTCGTTTCCGTAACACATCATCCCGTGAACAACTCCTTGATCACATTGAGCTCATTATGATGATGTCCTACCGAGTGGGCCCAGAGGTACCTCTCCGTTACATGGAGTGACAAATCCCAGTCTCGATTCGTGCCAACCCAACAGATACTTTCGGAGATACCCGTAGTGCACCTTTATAGCCACCCAGTTACGTTGTGACGTTTGGTGCACCCAAAGCACTCCTACGGTATCCGGGAGTTGCACAATCTCATGGTCTAAGGAAAAGTTACTTGACATTGGAAAAGCTTTAGCAAACGAACTACACGATCTAGTGCTAGGCTTAGGATTGGGTCTTGTCCATCACATCATTCCCGTTATCAATGACATCCAATGTCCATGGTCAGGAAACCGTAACCATCTATTGATCAACGAGCTAGTCAACTAGAGGCTTACTAGGGACATGTTGTGGTCTATGTATTCACACATGTATTACGATTTCCGGATAACACAATTATAGCATGAATAACAGACAATTATCATGAACAAGGAAATATAATAATAACCATTTTATTATTGCCTCTAGGGCATATTTCCAACAGAGTGCCCAGGCGACTTACCAGCGATGTGTGCAGAATTGTCTTCATAATCAGATTGGACGCAATGTTCATGCTTATGTGGATGACATTGTGGTAAAATCCAGAAAGAAGGAGACGTTGATAGACGACTTGAAGGAAACCTTTGATAATCTCCGAGTTTATAAGATGATGCTTAATCCGGCCAAGTGTGTTTTTGGTGTGCCGGCGGGTAAGCTTTTGGGCTTTCTGGTGTCTAACAGGGGCATTGAAGCTAATCCGAAGAAGATCAAAGCCATTACTTCTCTGGCTAAACCGGCGTGTATCAATGATGTTCAACGTCTGGCGGGTCGTATTGCGGCGCTAAGCCGGTTCATAAGCCGCCTCGGTGAGAAGGCCATCCCTTTGTATCAGATGATGAAAAAGACAGTTGACTTCATCTGGAGTGACGCTGCTAATGAGGCATTTGAGGCGCTTAAGAAGCAGCTGGCTGAGCCGCCGGTCCTAGCTGCGCCCGTTGATAAGGAGCCGCTGTTGTTATATGTGGCTGCTAATAGCCGGGCTGTTAGTGTGGCTATTCTGGTTGAAAGGAAAGAGGCAGGCAAGGAATATCCAGTTTAACGGCCGGTTTATTATATCAGCGAAGTGCTTATTGAGTCCAAGCAGAGATACCCACATTGGCAGAAGCATGTATATGGGGTTTTCATGGCAAGCCGGAAGCTTAAGCCATATTTTCAGGGTCACCCCATTACGGTGGTTAGCTCTGCTCCTTTAGGAGATATCATCCAAAACAGGGAAGCAATAGGCCGGGTTGCCAAATGGGCCATTGAACTTGGGCCTCATGGTTTGAAGTATATGCCTCGCACGGCCATCAAGTCTCAAGCCCTGGTGGATTTCATCAATGACTGGATAGAGCTGCAGATGCCTGAGGAAAAACAAGATAACACGTATTGGACTATTCACTTTGATGGGTCCAGGCAATTGGAGGGCCCGGGGGCTGGAGTTGTGCTAGCTTCCCCTTGAGGTGATAAATTTTGTTATGTTGTCCGTTTGATGTTCCCTTGCACTAACAATGCAGCTGAATATGAGGCCTTGCTCCACGGTCTTTTGATGGCTAAGGAGATGAACTTAAGCCGGGTAAGGTGCTTTGGTGACTCAGATTTGGTGGCTCAACAAGTCTCTGGTACTTGGGATTCTAAGGATCCCCTCATGGCGGCTTATCGACGAGTGGTGGATATTATTGCTGGTCACTTCAAGGGTTATCAAGTTGAGCATGTTGATCGGAGGAAAAATGAAGCGGCTGATGCCTTAAGCCGGTTGGGTTCTCAACGTAAACCGGTGCCACCTAATGTCTTTCTTGACGTTTTGCATAACCCGTCGGTCAAGTTACCTACAGAGGAGGATTTGTCTATTCCTTACCCGGAAGCACAGTTGGTGGCGGCTCTTCATGTTATTCCTGATTGGACAGTTCCATATTTGGCATATATGACCCGGGGCGAGTTACCTGAGGATGAAACCTTGGCCAGGCAAATAACCCGGCGGTCCAAGTCAATGACAATTATCAATGGAGAGCTGCACCATTGCAGTGTTACCGGGGCGTTTCAACGTTGTGTTTCTCCTGAAGAAGGCTGTGAGATTCTGCGTGAGATCCATGAAGGAGATTGTGGTCATCACGCCGGCTCTAAATCTCTTGTAGCCAAGGCCTTTCGTCACGGTTTTTATTGGCTGACGACTCATGCTGATGCTGAGGACTTGGTCAAAAAATGTGACGGTTGTCAGAAGTTTTCACATCGAGCTCATGTTCCGGCTCAGGAGTTGAGAATGATTCCAATCAAGTGGCCATTTGCAGTTTGGGGTCTTGATATGGTTGGACCTTTTAAGAGGTCCAAGGATAAGAAGACCCACCTCTTGGTGGCGGATGATAAATTCACTAAGTGGGTAGAGGCAGTGCCAGTCAGTAAGTGTGATGCAGCAACGGCGGTTCAATTCATGAAGAAGTTGATCTTCCGTTTTGGCTTTCCACACAGCATTGTAACAGACAATGGAACTAATCTCTCCAAGGGTGCTATGAAAGAATTTTGTCAACGTGAGCATATCCGGCTTGATGTATCATCGGTGGCTCACCCCCAATCTAATGGTCAAGCTGAGAGAGACCATCAAGAGATCCTGAGAGGCATCAAGCCCCGGCTTATGGTTCCCTTACAGAGGACGCCGGGGTTGTTGGGTAGAAGAGTTACCCTCGGTGCTATGGAGCATCAACACAACGCCCAACAGATCTATAGGTTACACGCCTTTTTTCATGGTTTATGAAGCAGAGGCGGTTCTCCCCAGTGACATCCGTCATGACTCACCCCGTGTGGCGGCTTACGTTGAAGCTGATAATGAAAAGGCAAGTTAGGATGCACTTGACCTGTTAGACGAGGCGCGTGATCTTGCAGTGGCTCATTCGGTGATTTACCAGCAAGATCTACGTCGTTATCACAGCCGCCGGGTCAAGACCAGAACCTTTCAAGAAGGCGACTTAGTGCTCCGGCTTATCCAGGATAAGATTGAGATGCACAAGTTATCCCCACCTTGGGAAGGACCCTTTGTGGTCAGCAAGAATCTGAACAATGGGTCATACTACCTTATTGATGTTCGAGACCACAAGGACTCACGCACGTCGGAGGAAGAGACTCGCCGGCCGTGGAATATCGCTCATCTTCGGCCATACTACACCTGAGCCATTGGCTCTTCTGATGTACATATTTTTGACAATGTATATATTGTGATCAATATAATAAACCGGCACCCCTGCTAAAGCAGGGCCTCTCGTTTTTTCTTAACGAGTCTTTGGTTACTTGGGGGCTTCCGGCTTATGAGCGAAGTTATGATTACCCCTTGAACCGGCTTAAAAGCCAATTGAAAAAAAAACTTGGGGGCTTGTTACCCAGGTTGAAGGTACCAAAGAGAGTCTGTTGCCAAATCACAGCTCAAAGATAGGTGCCCCTTGAGCACAGCTCAAAAATATTACTTGGGGGCTCCTTGATTCTAAAGAACAAAGAGTTTGTATAACCCTTGTAATAGGCTTAAAAGCCAGGCTTGGAAGCCAGGTGTATTCACCTAAAACCTCGGGTTATACTGCCTTTTTAAGTAAGCCACTCCGCCCAGGTATTCCTGGAATGACCCGCCGAACGTTTGACAAGTCAATCTTATACAGACCCTGAACTTGTCAAAGTTAAAACGACGATTGGTTATGTGAGGTCCATCTTATAAGGTTTGTATATAGGTTTAACTCAGTGGCTGTGTGGCCCGTGAAAGCACTCGATTTTCGGCCTAGCAGCCCATGAAAAGCCTCATTTTTTTGTTTGTTTTATTCCATAGTTTTTGAGGTTTATTTGATGAGGCTTATAATGCTTTATGATCATAATTCATCCGGTGTTTATTAACCCGGCCTGGCTTTTGACTATAAGTCGCCAGTATGAGATAAGATAATATCCGGTGTTTATTAACCCGGCCTGGTTTTGTTCATAAGCCAAGCAATCTATGATAATTACCAGTGCTCAAAGTTTGGGTTCTCCCCCTTACTACACCGGTTTGGTAAACCAACAGTGTGATCAAATATCACAAGTATGATATATTTCAAATTTGGTTATTCTTAAAGTCCAGCCTTGGGTATAAGCTATGTTAGTCTCCATGGTTTTATATTGGGCGTTATGACCCGTCCAGCAGTAAACCGCCAGGACACTTTTAATCCATTGCATGCAGGAGCAGATTCCACAGTGTTAATATTATAAGCATAAGTGGCATATCTTAACATGGTGGATTAGCAGTGTCATGCAAATTAAATATGCATGATGGCATAGCAGAACGAGAGTTTAAGCTAGCCTATTACAAGGCGTTTGGGGCCCAAAAGAATAATTGTTTTAACAAGTCTTAAAGAAAGCAGCTGCTAAACCGGCCCCCGGTTTACGAGTCCTGGCCTGGCTGACTTGAAGGTTGCGGATCGTCCAGCGCCGGTTCATCTTCCTCCTCTTTACCCAGTGGCTGGAAGTCAATGGTGGTCCAATCAATCCCAGTTAAGGCCTTGAATACAGCTTCATCACTTATAAGTGTGGAGGGGTCAACATCAGGGGCATAGGTATGCTTACGGATTGGAGGAATAAGGTTTGGAGCATCATAAGTTGGTGTGTTAACTCTCTTGTTGTTGGCATCATAAATCGACTAATAATGTGAAAGATCGGTTTCTTCAGCCAACGGGCGCATTTCCCTCGTCAAGGCTCTGAGGTCATCAATATTAAACTCTGACCCGTCCTCCTTTATGCTCGGGTAGCCGTTTCCCACATCGGCCGGATTAAGATCAGATATCCAAGCTTTGGCCCGAGTCAGTGCAGTAAGAGCACCCGCCCTGGCAGCTGACTTCGTTAGCTCTTCAAACTGTGCAGGCATCATCGCCAGCCTTTCCAACGTCTCCTTGATCAAGGTTGGGGGCGGTTTATTATGGGAAGCTGTGCAGATAACCCGTTGTACGCCGGTATATAATTGCTCTATAAGTGTATAGGCGGCTTTCGGTTTTTGCCGCATATCTGAGCCAACATGAGCAATGCGAGTTCCTGCATCATCAAAAACATCGGTAAACCGGCAGTCTCTTACATAATACATGTTCAAAGCTTATAAAGAAGTTATTTACCAAATATGGCAGCGGTCATGGCATTTATTTGTTGTTTCAAGCCAGTCAGCTCCTCAGCTACCGAATTAAGGGCAGCCTCAGCATCCTCAGCCCTCTTCAGCAGAGTTGACTTTTCTGTATCCCAACCTGCCCGCTCGTTCTTAAAGCTCTCCTTCAGTTTTTCCATTGCTGTTAAGGCACTGGTCAGTTCTTCCTTGGCTTTGGAGGTCTCAGCTTGTTGTGACTTAATATTTTCTTGAAGGTCGGCGATTTGAGATTCCTTCTTGTTAAGATCAGCCTGCAAGAGACATGTAATTAATTAGATAGCAGTGCATATTCAAAGTCCCAAGCACATAACAAGTAATATACTTGGCACTTGGGGGCTAATGTCTATTGCTTCTTATCAAAAAAAAATTACAAGTCCCAAGCACATAACAACTATCAGCTTGATGGTCAACCAGATTATAAAGGTCCTAAGTAAGAATTTTGAGCCTTACAGCATAATTAGTCTCAACTTAACATATTTGTTAAGTCGACCCTTGGGGGCTACACAGGCGAAATTGAAGAGTTATTATTCTAAAGTCCAAATTCATATTGACATTATAAACAGGCCCTTGCGGGCTAGTGGAGTTGATCTATATGGTTCTTGAAAGTTTGCAGAACATTCTATTCTTTTATGTCCAGTAAACTTGGCGGCTAAGGGAAGAATATTTATGCAGAGTTAACAGCATTTACCTCATATCGCTCCTTCATCATGTTCAGTAAACCGGCTTCATAATCACGGCTTGTGTGCAAATGGTTTAAAAACCCAGAATGAATATCTTGGGCGCTGAGGTGGGCATAGCTTTCCAAGTCCACCTTCCACTTGCCCTTGTCAACAGCAGAAAATTCTTCTTTGGCACTATGTTTTGACAGAGCAGTGGGGTTGCCTGGGGCTGTACACCCAACACCGGTAACTACAACATCGTCGGCTTTATCATCAGCAGCCTTAGTTGGGCTTGGCGGGTTATCAGCATGCCCCATCGGATCAATTTCCATCTGTTCAACAAAGGTTTCATGATCTTGCGGTGGCGGATCATAAAGAATAGCTTCAGTATTTGGTTCAAACTATTCCGGGTTCTTTTCCGGATCAGTTGGCGCGCTGTCATCAGCCGGTTTGTTCAATTTGGCCTTTTTACTGGGTCTAGCGTTGGCTCTGACAGAGACGCAAATAACAGGTTAGTATAATGATCAAGCATAAGGGATAAGGGGTTAGTTAAAAATGCTCACCCAGGAACAGTTTTGAGGGTTGGGATTTGTGTCCCTGTGGACTCGCCAGAGGATGAATGGGAAGTTCCCTGATAGTTTGAATCAGACGGATTAAGAGGTTGTTGGAAATAACCCGCCTTGGGATAAGATGTGTCAGAAATAGAAGAGACCTCTGGGCGGCGTTTACGAACTGGCGAGTTCGGTAAACCGGAAGAAGAGACCACATGGCCGCTATGCCGGGTTGTGCGGCGAGCTTCATGTTGCTGTTTCTTCAAAAGAAAGTTTGGATCCAAGTAAGCTAGGGGGTGAGAAAATCTTAC
Source organism: Thinopyrum elongatum (assembly GCA_011799875.1). NCBI lineage: Eukaryota > Viridiplantae > Streptophyta > Magnoliopsida > Poales > Poaceae > Thinopyrum > Thinopyrum elongatum. Next base: position 719,016,801 of record CM022298.1, read on the forward strand.
TTTCCGGCTTGCTTGTCGGGTTTTCTGTGTCGGCAGAGCTTCTGAACCGGATGAGAGAATAGTTACCTCTACGTCATTTGCGCGGCTAGCTTCTGCGTCGTCCTGATAAAAATCATCATCAATTAGATGTAAGAAAAAAAGAGCCAAGTGAATCAAGTTCTACCTCTGACTCCGGATTATCATTGTCAATGTTTAACTCGGTAGGCTCGGTGTTTTTCTTCTTACAGGGCTTCTTGTTGACCTTGGTCTTGACACGAAGTGTTTTGGCCAGTTTATCCTGCGGTTTCTTCTTCCAGAACGGATCATCACCCTGTTTAAAGATTGAAAAGATCATAAAGGAGTATTAAGAATATGGATTAAAGCAGGAGTGGGGCAATTCTTACAGCTGGCGGTTTATTTGAAGCACAGAAAGGACTAAGTGCTGTTTTGCTACAGTTGGTCACCGGTTCATCCAACATCTTCTTGACAGATTCAGTAATTTCAGTATCAGTCAGCTGAATATCAGTGTGGTGTTGAGGGTCTTTCACATCCCCTGTGTACTCACACATTAAACCGGGGCGACGGCTTAAAGGCAAAATGCTCCAAGATACCCAGCAACGGACAAAATCAATGCCTGTCAAACCGTTTGCCATAAAGGCTCTGAGCTTTGAAAGCTGTGGCGCATATTTGGACCGTTCCTTTGCATTGAGTCTTTGGGGGAATGGATGTGCATCGGTAAGCCGGTGAGCACGGTAACCAGGCAGAGGATTCTCGCCAGCTGGAGATGTATCTTGGCAATAGAACCAAGTTTGATTCCAATCTTTGGGATGGCTATGATGCCTAGCGTGAGGGAAGTTGACGTCTTTTCTCTTCTGAATTGAAACCCCGCCAAGTTCAGTATTGGGCCCATCCGTAAACTTAGTACGGTGGTTTAAATAGAAGAAATCTCTGAACAGGTCGACTATGGACTCTTCTTGCAGGTAGGCTTCACAAAACACTTGAAAATTGCAAATATTGGACACGGAGTTAGGCCCAATATCTTGAGGGTGAAGTTGGAAGAAGTGAAGCACATCACGGAAATTTTTTGATCCGGGAGGGCTGAACCCTCGACTCAGATGATCAACAAAAATGATCACTTCCCCATCCTTGGGCTCAGGAGGATTTTCTGGTCCGGGGGTTCTCCAGTGGATGTCTTCCTTTTTCGCTAAAGCGCCGATTGCAACGCACCCTGTGACGCCCCCGACTCAATCATACACTAATCATACACGCAAACGTGTACGATCAAGCACAGGGACTCACAGGAAGATATCACAACACAACTCTAACACAATTTAAATGGAGGTCCACAATATTACAGACCAGGGATCCGAATATCCGAATACATAAGTGAGACATACAGATATTATCTGAGTACAGACATAGTTAGACAAGTTTTGCCTTAAGAAGGCTAGCACAAACAGCGACACTGGATCGAAAGGCGTTGGCATCCTGCTTGGGAGCCTCCGATCCTACTACTGGTAGGCTAGCTCAATCCAGTAGTAAGTACCCTCTGGACCCTCCTGGTAGTACGCTCCGGTGGTGGCATCTGGCTCCTGGACTCCATCGTCTGATGTATCATCAAGGTGGGGTATATGGGGAAAAGAGAAAGTAAAGCAACCGTGAGTACTCATCCGAAGTACTCAGCAAGCAAGGATCTATACTACATATGCAACATTATCAATGGAGAAGGCTGTATAAGTGGACTGGGCTACAGAAATGCCAGAATAGAGAGAAGGCCTAGTCCTATCGAAGACTAGCATCTTCAAATATCTTCACAAGGCCATCATCTCGCAGCAGTAGAAGAGAGTAGAATAGCATATTATTTAGCAAACATGTTGAAGTACAGCTTAAAGATCCTTCCTCGACTCCCAAGCGAGAAAGCGATCCCGAAGCTTCAATTAAGTAACAAGTATCCAGTTCAAGTAGTAGATCGGGATACACAAACTGAGCGTCCTTTACCGAAGGACTGGCTATCGATAGAAGATTCATCCCTGCAGCGGTGCACTACTGTTACCCAACACACTCGATCAACTCTGGCCGGACACACTTGCTGGGTAATGCCCATCCTCGGAAGATCAACACGAAGCAGCGCTCTACCTAGGCTCGGCAGAGAGGTCAACACGCCGGACTAACCTATGCACCCAGAGGTCTCGGGCCATCGCCCTGGGCACCCTGCACGTTGCGAGACTGGCCGGGGTGCAGGCGCGACACTGAGCTCGTCAGTGAAGTATCCAGCCCAATCCCGACAATCAGCCCGCACGGTGAATCGTGACGTCAGATGAGCTTTCGGGAGAAACGTACTTCGCAGAGGGTCCCATAACCATTATCCCGCATGGTGGTAGTGCGTATAGGGCACGTCGACCCACTCAGATCACACACCCAAATCCAATAGGCTCAATTAGTATCACGCGGAGACAATCAGAGTCTCTGATGCTCCGCCACAATGTCACACTCGAGTGCCCTTCCGGCACACCCGACATCACAAATCCCCAGCGGGTACCCACCAGGGTGGACCCGCCTGTAACAAGGGTCAAAGTAACCGTGTGGTCATAACATCAAGGGGGGAAGCCCGAGGAATCACCCTCGGTGGATTCCACTCGACGAAATCATCAGGGTGAGCGTATGAGGCATCACCCTCGAGGTTCACACTGAGGGTTGCACGACAGAGTCGTATCGGAAGTGGAGGAGGAATCACCCTCGATGACTATGACCGAACAGCTACACTGCAGAGTATTCATCGGGAGTGCGTTACGAGGTATCACCCTCGGCACTCGATAGTTACTACGCAGAGTCGTACAACAAAGGGGGTGTGAGTCATCGATGATCAAGCAGGGGCATCAAGGATAAGGTGGTGGGGTCACTGATGGTTCACTACCAACCTATACTAAACAGTTTATCATAGGCAGGTAAGGTAGCAATGAACAGGTTACAACAGCAGGCTATGCATCAGAATAGGAGCATACATTAACAGTAGCAAAATCTAATGCAAGCAGGAGAATAGAATGAGCGATATCTGGATGCTCAGGGGGGGGGGCTTGCCTGGTTGTTCTGGCAAGAGAGAGAGATCGCCAACGGGCTGCTCGTCGGTAGTGTAGTCGTATCCAGGTGCAGCGTCATCGGTCTCGGCGTCTATCGAGATAGAGAAGGAGGGGGAGAGAAACAATAAATTCACGGCAATAATGCAAACAATATGTATGACATGCCTAAATGATATGCCGGGGTGTTCTACTGCCTAACTAAATGATTTAGTTAATTTAGGAATTTATTCGGATTTATTTAATTAAATTTGGGCACTATTCATTTATCGAAATCGATCTAAAAGTTCAATGTTCTTATAGCTAGAGGTATCTGACGAGAATACGGAGGGCGTATTCGGGTTCGTATCGGAATTCTGAGCAAGTTTCATGTATAAAGTATTTTCATCGGAGTTACGGATTATTTAATATGATTTTCTAAAGTTTTTATTAATTTCTGGATTTAATTAATTATTTAAATTAACATTATCCGAAACAGTGTTATGCTGACGTCATCATGACGTCAGCATGACATCAGCAGGCGTCCTGACATGTGGGTCCCACATGTCATAGACTGGTTAGGTTAATTAGGGTTAACTAATTAATTAACATTTAATTAAACTAATTAATTAAATTAGATTAATCTAAACAGGGTTAATTAACTTAATTAATTAACTAATTAATTAATTATTTTTAATTATTTTTATTTCCTATTTTCGTTTTTTTAGGGGCTGGGCCCCATCTGTCTGTGGCACAGGGCGCGGGGGCCCCACCCGCCAGTGGCACGAGGCCACGGGTGTCGGCGACGGGTGCGTGCGCGGCGCGTGCGTGGGCGCGCGGGGGCGTGGCGAGGGCGCGGCGACGGCGGTGTGCGCGAGGGTGCGCGCGGGCGGCGGCAGCAGCCGCAGGGGCGAGCGGCGGCACGGGGGCGCGCGTGCGGCAGAGCGGGGCGATGCGGGCGCGGTGCGTGGGAGCGGACGATGCGAGCGCGCGCGGGCGTGGCCGGCCGCGCGCCGACCGCTTATCGTGGTCCGCCGGTGCGCTCGCTTCGGTGTTTATCTCGTTGCTCCCCTCCTACCTCTGTTACGTTGTCTCTTTGAAGGAGCGCGACGGTTTGCGTCTTCGCGTTCTTCCGCGGGGACGACTTTTGCTACCCGTGCGGTATCCGCTGTCACGTTCTGGTCTGTAGGCACTTGGCAAGCGGGCGCGGAGAAGGACGTGGCTTCGACGAGGGTGCGGGAGAGGCTACAGCCGCGATGGCGCCTCAGGCGCGTGGCGGTCTTCGGCGCGAGCGCAGTAGCGTCAGGGGGTGGCGAGCGCACCACGTTCACGACGGGCGCGTTGCCCTATCTCTCCTCGTTTTGGGGGGTCAACTATATTTTTTGTGTCGTTGGTTATGTCGTGGGATTTACGTCTAGGGTTCGGTCTCCAAGGTAATGAGGGGAGTAGGTTCGTTCGGTCTCGTCCTCCAGGGGGAGGGTTCGGTCTTCCTCCAGGGGATGGGGCTAATTATTCCTCTTTTTGTTTCATTCGCGTGTGGGACCTTGGGGAATTTTGTTTTCATTTTCTTGTTCTTGTGTCTCCAGGGGAGCCCATATAGGGGGGGGGGAGCTGGGCCGGCCGGCTGGGCTGTGGCCCAGTTGGGCCGGGGGGGGGGGTTCTTTCCCCTTTTTCTTTTTCTCTGTTTTCTTTTCTTTTGTCTTTTTCTTTTTATTAATCATATCTCCTGTTTAGTAATAGTTGGGCCTCAAAATGATTTTTGTATAACATAGGAATTGCTCCAACAAATACTAGGCATTACCTACCACTACCAAAAATTAGTTTGGAGTTAACTTGAGTTCACACAAATTTTTATAATAATTAAAATGCGTTAATCCTTCCTGTTTAGGTAATGTTAGTGCCACCTAATTAATTTATTAATTGTTGGTTTCAATTTTAGAATAGTCTCTGCAATATTTGCTATTTATTGAACATTTTAGTTTCTTTGTTGGATAACTTTTATTTTCCACTTTCATTTAAATTTGAATTTGACTTAGGAGTTGAAATGCAATATGATGCTAATGATGATTATGCACTATTAAGCTTGCTGACATGTCATTATCAAAAGTGATTACTGTAGCTAATGACAGGGGGTGTTACAATTCTCCTCATCTATTAAGAATTCTCGTCCCAAGAATTAAGAGGAAGACTGAAAGAAAGTGGGGTATTCTTCACGAAGATGATCCTCGCGTTCCCAAGTGGCCTCATCTTCAGAATGATTTGACCACTGAACCTTGAGGAATTTGATTGACTTTTGATGAGTCCGACGTTCAGCTTCATCAAGAATATGGATGGGATATTCTGGATAAGACAGATCTTCCCGTAATTCAAGCACTTCGTGATCCACAGCTCGAATAGGATCCTTGAAGCAGCGACGGAGTTGGGATACATGAAAGACTTCATGTACTTGAGAAAGAATTGGCGGCAACTGCAATTGATATGCCACTTCTCCTCGACGGGCAAGAATACGGAACAGGCCAATGTAGCGAGGAGCTAACTTGCCTTTGATTCCGAACATATGAGTGCCTTTCAACGGAGTGAAGCGGAGGTAAGCTTGCTCGCCAGGTTGATAGACCATTTCCTGGTGCTTGCGGTCATAGTTGCTCTTCTGACGAGACTGAGCAGTTTTCAAATGTTCACGGACAATGCGGACTTGGTCCTCTGCTTGCTGAATAATGTCCGGTCCGACGAGTGAGCGTTCCCCAGTTTTTGACCAATTCAGAGGGGTTCGACACTTACGACCGTATAGAACTTCAAACGGTGCCATCTTCAGACTAGCCTGATAGCTATTGTTGTAAGAGAATTCGTCATACGGGAGAGGTTCCTCCCATTTCTTACCGAAGGAGATGACGCAAGCTCGAAGCATATCTTCGAGCACTTGATTAACTCGTTCAACTTGACCCTGTGCCTGAGGGTGAAAAGCGGTGCTGAAAGACAGATGTGTTCCCATAGCTTCTTGGAAACTATTCCAGAATCTGGAGGTGAAAAGGCTGCCACGATCAGAACTGATCTCCAACGGAACACCGTGGAGTGACACAATTCGGGAAACATACAAGTCTGCTAACTGGCTAGCAGTGATTGTCTCTTTAACTGGCAGAAAGTGAGCAACTTTAGAGAATCGGTCAATGACGACAAAAATAGCATCATGACCCTTCTGGGATTTGAGAAAACCAGTAATGAAATCCATTTGGACCTTGTCCCATTTCCATTCAGGAATTGCAAGGGGTTGCAGAGTTCCTGCGGGCCTTTGATGTTGAGCTTTAACGCGGCGGCAAACGTCACACTCAGAAACATAACGAGCAATATCTCGCTTCATATTAGGCCACCAGTATCTCTGACAAATGTCATGGTACATCTTTGTGCTACCAGGATGAATTGACAGAGGAGTGTCATGAGCTTCCATCATAACGTGTTCTCTCTCATCTTTGAACTTAGGTACGAAGAGACGGTGTTGGAAAAATAGGATCCCATCATTATCAAGATGGAACTCCGACGGTTTTCCTTTTTCAAGGTATCGCTTGATCCTTTCAACTTCAGAGTCATACCATTGCATAGTTTTGATGCTGTGTTCTAAATCTGGTTCGTCAACGAGGGTATTGAGATAACCCTGTGGAACAATATGGAGTTTCAATTTACGAAGCTCTTCATAAAGCATAGGTTGTGATTCTTGAACCACATGGTTGCTGCAATAAGCCTTACGACTCAAAGCATCGGCCATTACATTTGCCTTGCCAGGGGTGTATGAGATATTCATATCATAATCGGCTATTGTCTCGAGCCATCTTTGTTGACGAAGGTTCAGATCTGGTTGAGTATATAAATACTTCAAACTTTGATGATCCGTATATATCTCGCAACGGTTACCGAGAAGGTAATGTCGCCATAGCTTCAGGGCATAAATAACCGCGGAAAGTTCGAGATCATGCACTGGGTAATTTTCTTCATGAGGACGCAATTGTCGGGAGGCATAAGCAATCATCTTGCGTTCTTGCATTAGGACACAGCCTAATCCTTGACGGGAGGCATCGCAGTATATCACGAAATCCTTTTGGGAATCTGGGGGTGCTAATACTGGGGCAGATGTCAATTTATCTTTTAGTGTCTGAAAGCTTTCTTGACATTTTTCTGTCCACTCAAATTTAACACCTTTGTGAAGCAGATTTGTCAATCGTTTTGCAATCTTGGAAAAGTTCTCAACGAATCGACGGCAATAACTAGCAAGTCCGAGAAAACTTCTGACTTGCTTAACATTCTTCGGGGGAGTCCAGTCAAGAATAGCCTGAACTCATTCGGGGTTAACAACAATTCCATCCTTGGAAATCACATGACCAAGGTAAGTTACTTCAGAAAGCCAAAATTCACATTTGGAATACTTGGCATACAACTGGTGTTCTCGGAGCCTTTCTAGTACAAGACGGAGGTGTTCTGCATGTTCTTTTCTATTCTTAGAATATATCAGGATATCATCCAAATAAACCATGATGAATTTGTCGAGGTAATCCATGAATATATAATTCATCAGACGGGAGAAAGTTGCTGGAGCATTCGTTAGGCCAAATGACATGACGGTGTATTCATAGGAGCCATAACGAGTGACGAATGCAGTCTTGGGAATATCCTCTTCACGGACACGGATCTGGTGATAACCCAACCTCAAGTCGAGTTTAGAGAACACCGATGATCGATCAACTTGCTGGATCCTACTCTCCGTGTGCACTCTGATGCAGAATCCGGTCTCGAGCTGTAAGAAGAGGTCCACGTGCGGGTGTATGACCTCCAACAGCAGGCCAATCACTACCATCATACATTTGAGTCCTGCGCGGGTAAAGGATGTGCTCCGGATGTATCCCTGCGTGAACAGCGGGTAGCAACTGCGTCATAGCATCGTAGAGACGTGCTCGAGTGGCAACCAACTCGACGGCAAGAGCCCGAACAGCGCGATCCAGAGCCTGAGTGCACTGAATCAGAACGCGCGGGTCATAGCGACGAGGCTCGTACGGGGCACAGATAGCTGTGTAATATCTAGTAGCATCTCCAGCAGGGGCATACGAAATGTATCGGAACTCAGAGTCATCCAAGATATCGCTGAACTGTCCTTGGAGACGTGCGACAGCAGAGTAGGCGGCATCATGGACTGCCATTTCAATCGTCATGCCGATACCGTGGAAAAGGTGTAGCTCGGTGTCTGAGTCATTTTGCTAATCATAGATACGAACATCAGCATGGTACTGCTCCTGATTGAACTCGCGGTAATCCTCGTAAACCAAGTACTCAGGATACCAACGGTAGCCAAGTCTGGTCATGAGAGCGATTAGGACAGCTGGAAACCCAGGGGCATCACGAGCCCAAGTGCGAAGCACAAGCTGTGTCGTAGGATGTGGTGGAAACAAACGGTCCATCTGAAACAGAGGAAATTCAGATTTGTCAAATGACAATGAGAAGTTTAACACAACTCGGAGAGAAAGGTTAAACAAAACAATGGAAGGAAAATGATTATCAGACTAATCAGATCAACGACAGGGAAATCGCACAGATATCCAGCTCTCCGGGTATACAGGATTTACGAGATCCTAAGTGTCGGCGTTAGTAAAATTTATTTAACCCGAGTAGAAGAGAGATCAGAGTCCCAGAGTATAGACGAGGAATAAAAGATCCTAATACCACCCAGTTGGCGATGTGGGCCCGTAAGCCACACAGCCAAGTTAGTAAATTAGTTTTTCGGTTTCTACACTCAACTTCGGCCAAGGAATTGGAAGGGGGCTTCCTACAGGCAGTCGGCTCTGATACCAACTTGTGACGCCCCCGACTCAATCGTACACTAATCATACACGCAAACTTGTACGATCAAGCACAGGCACTCACGGGAAGATACCACAACACAACTCTAACACAATTTAAACGGAGGTCCACAATATTACAGACCAGGGATCCGAAGATCCGAATACATAAGTCAGTCATACAAATATTATCTGAGTACAGACATAGTTAGACAAGTTTTGCCTTAAGAAGGCTAGCACAAACAGCGACACTGGATCGAAAGGCGTTGGCATCCTGCTTGGGAGCCTCCGATCCTACTACTGGTCGGCTGGCTCAATCCAGTAGTAAGTACCCTCTGGACCCTCCTGGTAGTACGCTCCGGTGGTGGCATCTGGCTCCTGGACTCCATCGTCTGATGTATCATCAAGGTGGGGTATATGGGGAAAAGGGAAAGTAAAGCAACCGTGAGTACTCATCCGAAGTACTCAGCAAGCAAGGATCTATACTACATATGCAACATTATCAATGGAGAAGGCTGTATAAGTGGACTGTGCTGCAGAAATGCCAGAATAGAGAGAAGGCCTAGTCCTATCGAAGACTAGCATCTTCAAATATCTTCACAAGGCCATCATCTCGCAGCAGTAGAAGACAGTAGAATAGCATATTATTTAGCAAACATGTTGAAGTACAGCTTAAAGATCCTTCCTCGACTCCCAAGCGAGAAAGCGATCCCGAAGCTTCAATTAAGTAACAAGTATCCAGTTCAAGTAGTAGATCGGGATACACAAACTGAGCGTCCTTTACCGTAGGTGTGGCGCCCCCTGCTCGATCGTACACTAATCATGCACGCAAACGTGTACGATCAAGATCAGGGACTCACGGGAAGATATCACAACACAACTCTAAAACATAAATAAGTCATACAAGCATCATAATACAAGCCAGGGGCCACGAGGGCTCGAATACAAATGCTCGATCATAGATGAGTCAGCGGAAGCAACAATATCTGAGTACAGACATAGGTTAAACAAGGTGCCATAAGATGGCTAGCACAAACAGGGATACAACAGATCGAACAGGCGCAGGGCCTCCTGCCTGGGATCCTCCTAACTACTCCTGGTCGTCGGCGTCCTGGACGTAGTAGTAGGCTCCGTCCTGGTGGTAGTAGTCGTCGTAGGTGGCGTCTGGCTCCTGGGCTCCAGCATCTGGTTGCGACAACCAGCAAGAAGGGAAAGGGGGAAAGGAGGGGGAAAGCAACCGTGAGTACTCATCCAAAGTACTCGCAAGCAAGGATCTATACTACATATGCATGGTATATGTGTAAAGAGGCAATATCGGTGGACTGAACTGCAGAATGCCAGAATAAGAGGGGGATAGCTAGTCCTGTCGAAGACTACGCTTCTGGCAGCCTTCGTCTTGAAGCAATAGAAGAGATTAGTTGGAAGTTAACCAAACAACAACGTAAAGCATAATCCTACCCGTCGATCCTCTCGTCGCCACCATGCGAGAGAGCGACCACCGGGTTATATCTGTCACTTGTAAGGGTGTGTATTATTAAGTATCCATTTCTAGTTGTCATGAGGTCGGAATACAACTCCGGGTCGTCCTTTTACCGAGGGACACGGCTATTCGAATAGATAAACTTCCCTGCAGGGGTGCACCACATATTCCCCAACACGCTCGATCCCCTTTGGCCGGACACACTTTCCTGGGTCATGCCCGGCCTCGGAAGATCCACACGTCGCAGCCCCACCTAGGCTCAACAGAGAGGTCAGCACGCCGGACTAATCCTAGGCACTCTGGGGTCTGGGCCCATCGCCCAGTGCGCTCCTGCACGTTGCGTACGCGGCCGCGAGCAGACCTAGCAACCCACACGATCACGGCGGTTACGTTAGCGCGGTCCAACACGGCGCGCGCCGCTCAGTCGCTGACGTCAAGAAGGCTTCAGCTGATACCACGACGCCGGGATACCCATAACTACTCCCGCGTAGTTGGTTAGTGCGTATAGGCCAGTGGCCAGACTCAGATCAAATATCCAATCTTGTTAAGCGTGTTATTATGAAGTAAACACGAACGCCGACCAGGGCCTGGCCCACCTGTCTCCTAGGTGGTCTCAACCTGCCCTGTCGCTCCGCCACAAAGATCCACACAAAGGGCCGTGGGGACAAAGGTCCTTTCAGCCCCCAATCCGTGAATCACTCGCGGGTACTCTTCGAGCCGACCCGACTTTAGTCACCATTTGTATAGTATGTATATATGTATAGTATAACCCGTGATCACCTCCCGAGTGATCACGGCCCGATAGTATAGCAAGGCAGACTGACAAGAATGCAGGGCCAATGATGATAAACTAGCATCCTACACTAGGCATTTAGGATTGCAGGTAAGGTATCAACAGATGTAGCAACAGTGTCAGGCTATGCATCAGACTAGGATTAACGGAAAGCAGTAACATGCTACACTACTCTAATGCAAGCAGTATAGAGGAGAATAGGCGATATCTGGTGATCAAGGGGGGGGCTTGCCTGGTTGCTCTGGCATACATCCTTTTTCTTCCAAAATCGACTTGACGCCTTTATGAAGCAGTTTAGTCGGGGCTTAGGCGATCTTGGAGAAGTTCTCGACAAATCGACGGCAATAGCTGGCGGTCCGAGAAAACTTCGAAACTTGCTTGACGTTCTTTGGAGGAGCCCAATCAAGATACCGAACTCGCTCTGGGGTTGAACGGCATACCATCCTTGGAGATGACATGCCCAAGGTATGTTTACTCTCTCGGAAGCCAGAATTCACACTTGGAAAACTTAGCATATAGTTGATGCTCTTCGAGTTTCTTCCAGAACAAGTCAACAGAGATGTTCAGCATGTTCCTCTTTGTTCTTGGAGTATATCAGGATATCATCCAGTAAACCACGACGAACTTGTCAAGGTATTCCATGAATATATAATCATCAGGCGGGAGAATGTGGCGGGAGCATTGGTTAGTAGCCGAATGACTGACAGTGTACTCGTATGAAGCCATATCGAGTAACGCGGCGGTCTTTGGGTATCCTCTTCACGAACACGGATCTTGTGGTACCCCAACCTTAAGTTCTCGAGTTTAGAGAACACTGATGAACCCGCCAGTTGATCATACAGATCGTTTATCCGAGGAAGGGGATATTTGTTCTGGATGGTTGCTTGGTTATGGCACGTGTAATCTTGACCATCGGTTTGATCCATCCTTCTTCCTGACACGAGAGAAGGTGCTCCCCAAGCGAGGAACTTGGGCGAATGAAACCCCTTATAGAGTGACATCGCGATTTCCCTCCTTAAGTTCAAGGAGTTTCATATGCGCGGCATCTTGTAGGGTCGCTTGGCGATAGGAGTGGTGCCTGTTTCATCAGTCGATGACAAATTCGACCAGCTCGAGCCACGGGGGTTCCCCTGGGAGTTCTTCTGGCGACAACCTTTGATTCGCGAACAACTGGAATGTTCTCAGATGCCTTCAATGGGTGATGCGTTTAAACGCATTACGGCATAACTCTAGTCTCCCTCGCCCGCATTTTGGAATGATTTGAGCCTGGTAGCTTATTATTTCATCCAGAAGGGTGTCGAAGAATGGACATCTTCCGGTGGCGGCAAACTATAGAGCAGTATGCGCTTTCAACCAATCCATTCCGAGAATAGGTCGATTACTAACAGACTTGAGTATGAAGGTGAGGCTTGAAACTCCAGGCCCTTCAATTTCACACGGTGACGGTCGTTGCTACTCCACGTGAGGTTTGACATGACCCCTGGGGGGTTGTATTACTATTGCCGTGTTCATGACCTCACATTTATGGTGTTTTGTATGCAAATCTTCGGACATGAATGCAATTGCGATGCTCCCGCATCAATAAAACAGAACCTGGTAGCTGAATTAACAAGGAAGTACCCATCACGGTGGCAGGCTGGTCCTGAGCTTTCATTGAAATCGGTGTGGTTTGCCTAGAATATCGCCCATAAGTTCTTGGCTTTGTTTGTTGCGAGGCTAATTGTTCCTACGGCCAAGTGCAGGAATTGCAGTGATTGTTTCTGGTTCTGAATGCCGTTCCTTTGGAAAAATGACCTGGTCGCCCACACTTGTAGCACAGCCTATCATTGGGATTAGGACAGTAGCTTCGGGGTGTGTTGAAGCTTGAGAGTCCTGGCTGCCTAGGGTGGAGGCCAGGCGTGGTGTCAGTATATGGACCGTCTTGGAAGGTGCAGCTGGACGTGACAACGCTGTTTGGATCCAGATCCGACGCTGTCTGTTCAGGCTTGTCGAACTGACGCAGTGTCACGTTGTTCGCCTAAGAGATCCCCTGGTGTGCCCTACAGACCAGTCTCTGACCTTGGCATAGCCTGTTCCACAAGGATGGATGAAATTATCAATTCATGGCACAAGGAGCGCACCTTGATGTCATCTTGAGTCTCTTTGCGCACAACCTTTCCTGACGGCGTAGCATCAGTGGGAAATTCTGCTTCCAGCAGTAGCGGGATAATTCCAGAACATCCCGCTGATAACTTCCTCCCTGTTGTTGCCCTGGGTGAGGTTCGGACTCTTCTGCTTCTTTCCGGTCCCTATTTCCCTGGGGACATGAAACGGCACGGAGGCAAGCTGGAATCCGGCCAAGTGATGAACGGTTGCCAGCTGTTGAGTGCGCCTGTGGCCTGTCGCAGCACCATTGAGCAGCGGGGCCGTTGAGAAAGAGCGGGCGATGGTGACTTAGGATTTGCAGGGGCAACGCACCATATCCAACCTCATAGGTGATTCGCGAAGCCATCATCCGCATCCAGGCTGAGTTAGACCGCGGTAGACGTGGTGTTGAGGCGCATAAGTCCTGCAAGGTCTCCTTCTGGGCCGATACTGGTTCATATTGGGGACGAGGAAACGGATCCACGTGATATCTCCTTCATGACCTGAACTGCTTGCAGTTCAACTTGCTGCATCATTCCAGCCATATGTTCGGCCGGTGGTGGACTCTTGGCACCACTCCACGACCCACACCAGCGGGTCTAACCATCCTCTAATTTTCACACAGGGGGGTAGTTTAGTAAAAGCAAGCGCACGATGCTTAGCGACAAGCATGATGTAACTCCCGACAATAGTTTTAAAGCATTGCATCAAATACATAAAAGTGTCGTTAAGACATCAGATCCATTAGCACACAGTCGCGGTACAAGCGGACAGCATAACGGCCAACAAAAGCTACTACTAGGCGGCGCGCAGGCCGCGGTAATGAAGTACACAAAGAGAGTATGCAAAGGCTACATCACAAGTCCGGAGAGAACCCTGTATCGGTGTAGCTGCGAGTCGGACAGACGAATGTTCTGGCGGAAAGATCCTGTGCTCCATGGTCACTCTGATCCAGAACCCGGTCTCGAGCTGTAGAAGAGGTCCACGTGCGGTGTGTGACCTCCAACCAGAGGCCAATCATACCACATACATCTTGATTCCTGCGCGGGTAAAGGATGTGCTCCGGTATGTATCCCTCGCCGAACAGCGGGAGCAACTCGTCATAGCATCGTAGAGACGTGCTCGAGTGGCAACCAACTCGACGGCAAGAGCCCGACAGCGATCCAGAGCCTGAGTGCACTGAATCAGAACGCGCGGGTCATAGCGACGAGGCTCGACGGGCACCAGATAGCTGTGTGTACCGGTAGCATCTCCCACAGGGGCATACGAATTGTATCGAACTCGAGTCATCCAAGATTCATTGTGAACTCCCCCTTGAGACGTCGACACGGAGTAGGCGGCATCATGGCTGCCATTCAATCGTCAGCCTAACCGTGAAAAGGTGTAGCTCGTGTGTCTGAGTCTTTTGCATGCTATAATCCGAAACTTCAGCATGTACTGTTCCTGGTTGAACTCGCGGTAACCTCTAAACCAAGTACTCAGGGTACCACGTAGCCAATCTGGTCATGAGAGCGATAGGACAGCTGGAAACCCACGGGATACGAGCCAAAGTGCGAAGCACAAGCTGTGTCGTAGGAGGGTGGAAACAAACGGTCCTCTGAAACAGAGGAAATTCAGTTTGTCAAACGAAATAGAGAAGTTTAACACACTCGGAGAAGAAGGTTAAACAAACAATGGAAGAAAATGATTATCAGACTAATCAGATCAACGACAGGGAAATCGCACAGATATCCAGCTCTCCGGGTAGTACAGAGATTTACGAGATCCTAGTGTCGGCGTTAGTAAATTTATTTAACCCGAGTATGAAAGAGATCGATAGTCCCAGAGTATAGACGAGGAATAAAAATCCTAATCCCACCAGTTGGCATGTGGGCCCGTAAGCCACACACCAAGTTAGTAAATTAGTTTTTTCGTCTCGACTCAACTTTCGGCCAAGGAATTGGAAAGGGGGCTTCCTACAGGCAGTCGGCTCTGATACCAACTGTTTAGGCCCCAAATGGTTTTTGTAAAAAGTGTGACCTATTTCATAAATACCTGTGCATTATTCCTTAACACCTAAAATTAGTTTGAACAAAACATAATTCCATATGTATTTCAGATTTAATAAATGGTTATTAAATATTATCTTTATCCACTGTTTGAGGTTGTTCGAGTCACTTATCCAATTCCAATGATGTTGGTTTCAATTTTAGAATAGCCTCTGGAATATTTGTTATTTATCTGACATTTTAGTTTCTATGTTGGACAACTTTTATATCCCACTTTCATTTAAATTTGAATTTGACTTAGGAGTTGAAATGCAATATGATGCTAATGATGATTATGCACTAATAATCATGATGACATGGCCTCATCAAAAGGGTGATCTCTGTAGCTTAATACAGGGGGTGTTACAAATCTCCTCCACTACAAGAAATCTCGTCCCGAGATTTAGGAGGTAGAAAGAAACAAAGCGGGGTATTCATCGCGAAGACGATCCTCGCGTTCCCAAGTGGCTTCACCCTCAGAATGGTTTGACCACTGAACCTTGAGGAACTTGATAACCTTCTGGCGTGTGCGACGCTCGGCTTGATCGAGAATGCGGACCGGATGCTCTTTATAAGAGAGGTCTTGTTGCAGTTCAAGCAATTCGTGATCTACTCCGCGGATAGGGTCTTTGAAGCAGCGGCGGAGTTGTGATACGTGGAACACATCGTGAACCTGAGAAAGGTTCGGTGGAAGTTCCAACTGATATGCCACTCTACCACGCCTTTCAAGAACAGTGAAAGGACCAATATAGCGAGGAGCTAGCTTGCCCTTGATCCCGAATCGGTGTGTACCTTTCATCGGTGTGACTCGAAGATAAGCCTTTTCGCCAGGTTGATAGACCATATCTTTGTGTTTGCGGTCATACTGACTCTTTTGACGTGACTGAGCAGTCTTCAAATGCTCGCGGACAACGCGAACTTGATCTTCGGCAAGTTGGATAATATCCGGACCGAAGAGTGGACGTTCCCCAGTTTCTGACCAATTTAGAGGGGTTCGGCACTTTCGTCCGTACAATACTTCAAAGGGGGCCATCTTCAGACTGGCTTGATAGCTGTTATTGTAAGAGAATTCGGCATATGGGAGAGATTCTTCCCATTTCCTTCCGAAGGATATGACACAAGCTCGAAGCATGTCTTCGAGAACTTGGTTGACTCGTTCAACTTGTCCTTGAGACTGAGGGTGAAAAGCGGTGCTGAAGGACAGATGAGTTCCCATAGCTTCTTGGAAACTAGCCCAGAATCTTGAAGTGAATAAGCTGCCACGGTCTGAAATGATAACCAGTGGAATACCGTGAAGTGAAACAATTCTGGACATGTAGAGAGTTGCGAGCTGACTAGCAGTGATCGTCTCTTTGACGGCTAGAAAATGTGCAACTTTGGAAAGTCGGTCAATGACGACAAGAATAGCATCATTACCTTTCTGTGATTTGGGAAATCCAGTGATAAAGTCCATTTCAACATGGTCCCACTTCCATTCAGGAACAGCAATTGGTTGCAGAGTTCCGGCGGGCCTTTGATGTTCTGCTTTGACGCGACGGCAAACATCACATTCAGCAACATAGCGAGCAATGTCTTGCTTCATGTTTGACCACCAGAATCTTTGACGGATGTCTTGGTACATCTTGGTACTGCCGGGATGAATAGACAACGGAGTGTCGTGAGCTTCTTGCATGACCTCCTGAGTCATACCCAGGTTACCTTTAGAGGGGACCACTAGACGACTTTTAAAGAACAATGTGCCAGTATCATCAATAGTGAAGAACGAAGGCCTTCCTTCAGCGAGATAGCGTTTAATCTTGTGGGCTTGAGAGTCATAACCCTGCAGCGTCTTGATGCTGTTCACGAGATCTGGTTTAGCAACCAGGGTATTAAGAGAACCCTGGGAAACAACGTGGAGGTTCATTTTGTAGGAACCTTCAGGAGGGGGAGCGAGTGCTCCAGGAGGAACAATGTGGAGATTCAGCTTTCTGAATTCTTCAATAAGCGAAGGTTGAACTTCGTGAAACTGGAGGTGACTGCAATAAGACTTACGGCTCAAGGCATCGGCCATTACATTAGCCTTGCCAGGGGTATAAGAAATACCCAAGTTAAAATCCGCTACGGTCTCCATCCATCTCTGTTGACGGAGGTTCAGGTCTGGCTGAGTGAACAGATACTTCAGACTTTGATGATCGGTGTAGATCTCGCAACGATTACCGAGAAGGTAATGTCGCCACTGTTTTAGTGCATGGATGACGGCAGCAAGCTCGAGGTCATGTACTGGGTAATTCTCTTCGTGCGGACGCAATTGACGCGAAGCATAAGCAATTACTCTGCGGTCTTGCATTAGGACACCGCCTAATCCTTGACGGGATGCATCACAATAGATGACAAAATCCTTCTGGGAATCAGGAGGGGCAAGCACTGGGGCAGAAGTCAGCTTGTCTTTGAGCGTCTGGAAACTTTCCTGACACTTTTCCGTCCAATCGAACTTGACGCCTTTATGAAGCAGTTTAGTCAGGGGCTTGGCGATCTTGGAGAAGTTCTCGACAAATCGACGGCAATAGCTGGCGAGTCCGAGAAAACTTCGAACTTGCTTGACGTTCTTTGGAGGAGCCCAATCAAGAATAGCCTGAACTCGCTCGGGGTTGACGGCAATACCATCCTTGGAGATGACATGCCCAAGGTATGTTACTTCGGGAAGCCAGAATTCACACTTGGAAAACTTAGCATATAGTTGATGCTCTCGAAGTTTCTCCAGAACAAGTCAAAGATGTTCAGCATGTTCCTCTTTGTTCTTGGAGTATACTAGGATATCATCCAAGTAAACCACGACGAACTTGTCAAGGTATTCCATGAATATATAATTCATCAGGCGGGAGAATGTGGCGGGAGCATTGGTTAAGCCGAATGACATGACAGTGTACTCGTATGAGCCATATCGAGTAACGAAGGCGGTCTTTGGGATATCCTCTTCACGAACACGGATCTGGTGGTAACCCAACCTTAAGTCGAGTTTAGAGAACACTGATGAACCCGCCAGTTGATCATACAGATCGTTTATCCGAGGAAGGGGATATTTGTTCTGGATGGTTGCTTGGTTAATAGGACGGTAATCTTGGACCAATCGGTTTGATCCATCCTTCTTCCTGACAAAGAGAGAAGGTGCTCCCCAAGCAGAGGAACTTGGGCGAATGAAACCCTTACGAAGTGAAGCGTCGATTTCCTCCTTAAGTTCAAGGAGTTCATGCGGCGGCATCTTGTAGGGTCGCTTGGCGATAGGAGTGGTGCCTGGTTTCAAGTCGATGACAAATTCGACCGCTCGAGCAGGGGGTAGTTTAGTAAAAGCAATTGCGAGTGTTTAGCGACAAGTATGATGTAACACGACAATACTCCAAGCAGTGTTATAGATACATAACAGTAGTCGATTAAGACATACAGATCCATACACAACGTCGGGTACAAGCGGACAGCATAACGGCGCAAATCAAAAGCTAGACATACTAGGCGGCGCGCAGGCACGCGGTAAGGAAGTACACAACGAGACATAGCAAAGGCTACATCAACGTCGGGAAAAACTGGTGGGGCGAGGAATCTGCAAGTGACAACACAGGGTGCCCTCGATAAAAGGATCCTGTAAGCAGAACCTGGCCCACAATCTCGAAGCAAGGGGGGAAATTTTCAGAACTCCGGTGGATGTGATCACGAGACCCTAAGTGTCGGTGTTAGTAAAATTCATTTAACCCGAGTAGAAGAGAGATCAGAGCCCCAGAGTATAGACGAGGAATAAAAGATCCTAATACCACCCAGTTGGCAATGTGGGCCCGTAAGCCACACAGCCAAGTTAGTAAAACGGTTTTCTTTGTCTAGACTCAACTTCGGCCAAGGAATTGGAAAGGGGGATTCCTACAGGCAGTCGGCTCTGATACCAACTTGTGGCGCCCCCGGCTCAATCGTACACTAATCATGCACGCAAACGTGTACGATCAAGATCAGGGACTCACGGGAAGATATCACAACACAACTCTAAAACATAAATAAGTCATACAAGCATCATAATACAAGCCAGGGGCCACGAGGGCTCGAATACAAATGCTCGATCATAGACGAGTCAGCGGAAGCAACAATATCTGAGTACAGACATAAGTTAAACAAGGTGCCATAAGATGGCTAGCACAAACAAGGATACAACAGATCGAACAGGCGCAGGGCCTCCTGCCTGGGATCCTCCTAACTACTCCTGGTCGTCGGCGTCCTGGACGTAGTAGTAGGCTCCGCCCTGGTGGTAGTAGTCGTCGTAGGTGGCGTCTGGCTCCTGGGCTCCAACATCTGGTTGCGACAACCAGCAAGTTCCTCTGGATAGTTGCTTGGTTAATGGGACGGTAATCTTGGACCAATCGGTTTGATCCATCCTTCTTCCTGACAAAGAGAGAAGGTGCTCCCCAAGCAGAGGAACTTGGGCGAATGAAACCCTTACGAAGTGAAGCGTCGATTTCCTCCTTAAGTTCAAGGAGTTCATGCGGCGGCATCTTGTAGGGTCGCTTGGCGATAGGAGTGGTGCCTGGTTTCAAGTCGATGACAAATTCGACAGCTCGAGCAGGGGGTATCCCTGGGAGTTCTTCTGGGAAAACACCTTGGAATTCGCGAACAACTGGAATGTTCTCGATGCCTTCAAGTGGTGATGCATTTAACGCATTCAAGGCATAAAGTCTCGCCTCGGCATTTTGGATGATTTGAGCCTGGTAGCTTATTATTTCATCAGAAGGGTGTAGAAGATGGACGATCTTCGTGGCGCAAACTATAGAAGCAGTATGCGCTTTCAACCAATCCATTCCGAGAATGAGGTCGATACTACAAGACTTTAGTATGAAAGGGGAGGCGTGAAACTCCAGCCCTTCAATTTCAACGGTGACGTCGTTGCTACCCATGGAGGTTTGACATTGACCCGCGGGGGTGTGTATTACTATTGCAGTGTTCATGACCTCACATTTAATGTCGTGTTTGTATGCAAATTCTTCGGACATGAATGAATGCGATGCTCCCGAATCAAATAAAACAGAAGCTGGTACTGAATTAACAAGGAGAGTACCCATCACGGTGGCAGGCTGGTCCTGAGCTTCATTGAAATCGGTGTGGTTGGCCTAAATACGCCCATAAGTCTTGGCATTGTTGTTGCGAGGCTGATTGTTCCTACGGCCAGTTGCAGGAAGTGCCAGTTGGTTCTGGTTCTGAATGCAGTTCCTGGAAAAATGACCTGGCTGCCCACACTTGTAGCACAGACTATCATTGGGATTAGGAGCAGGAGCTCGGGGTGGTGGAGCTGGAAGTCCTGGCTGCCTAGGTGGTGGAGGCAGGCGTGGTGTAGTATAGGACCGTCTTGGAGCAGGTGCAGCTGGACGGTACACGCTGTTTGGAATCCAGATCCGACGCTTCTGTGCAGGCTGGCTCGAAGATGAACCAGTGTCACGGTTGCGCCTAAGAGATCCCTGGTGTGCCTACAGACCAGTCTCGACCTGGATAGCCTTGTTCACCAAGATGGAGAAATTATCAAATTCATGCACAAGGAGCGCTAGCTTGATGTCAGCTTGAAGTCCTTGGCGAAACCTTTCCTGACGGCGAGCATCAGTGGGAATGTCTTCTTCAGCATAGCGGGATAATTCCAGAAACTCCCGCTGATAAGCTTCCACTGTCTTGTTGCCCTGGGTGAGGTTGCGGAACTCTTGCTTCTTCCGGTCCATGATTCCCTGGGGAATGAAACGGGCACGGAAGGCAGCTTGGAAATCCGGCCAAGTGATGACTGTGCCAGCTGGTTGAGTGCGCCTGTGGCTGTCCCACCATTGAGCAGCGGGGCCCTTGAGAAAGAAGGAGGCGAAGGTGACATAGTTTGCAGGGGCAACGCCACCAGATTCCAACTCATAGGTAATGTCGCGAAGCCAGTCATCCGCATCCAGGGGCTGAGTTGAGCCGCGGTAGACGGTTGGGTTGAGGCGCATAAAGTCCTGCAAGGTCCTTGGGCCCGGATACTGGTTCATATTGGGACGAGGAAACTGATCCATGATCCCTTGCATGAACTGACGTTGCAGTTCAAATTGCTGCATCATTCCAGCCATATAGTTCGGCGGTGGTGGATCGTTGGCACCACGTCCACGACCACGACCAGCGGGTCTAACCATCCTGCTAATTTTCAACAGGGGGGGTAGTTTAGTAAAAGCAAGCACGAGTGCTTAGCGACAAGCATGATGTAACTCGACAATAGTTTAAGCAGTGCATCAAATACATAAAAGTAGTCGATTAAGACATACAGATCCATACACAACGTCGGGTACAAGCGGACAGCATAACGGCGCAAATCAAAAGCTAGACATACTAGGCGGCGCGCAGGCACGCGGTAAGGAAGTACACAACGAGAGATAGCAAAGGCTACATCAACGTCGGAGAGAACCACTGTATCGGGGTAGCTGCGAGTGCGGACGACGAATGTTCGTGGCGGAAAGATCCTGTGCTCCATGTGCACTCTGATGCAGAACCCGGTCTCGAGCTGTAAGAAGAGGTCCACGTGTCGGTGTGTGACCTCCAACAGTAGGCCAGTCAATACCAGCATACATCTGAGTCCTGCGCGGGTAAAGGATGTGCTCCGGATGTATCCCTGCACGAACAGCGGGCAGCAACTGCGTCATAGCATCGTAGAGACGTGCTCGAGTGGCAACCAACTCGACGGCAAGAGCCCGAACAGTGCGATCCAGAGCCTGAGTGCACTGAATCAGAACGCGCGGGTCGTAGCGACGAGGCTCGGACGGGGCACAGATAGCTGTGTAGTATCCGGTAGCATCTCCAGCAGGGGCATACGGAATGTATCGGAACTCGGAGTCATCCAAGATAGCATTGTGCTCCCCTCGTAGACGTACGACAGCGGAGTAGGCGGCATCATGGACTGCCATCTCAATCGTCACGCCTAATCCGTGAAAAAGGTGTAGCTCGGTGTCTGAGTTGTTCTGCTGATCATAAATCCGAACTTTAGCATAGTACTGTTCCTGGTTGAACTCGCGGTAAACCTCATAAACCAAGTACTCAGGGTACCAACGGTAGCCAAGTCTGGTCATGAGAGCGATCAGGACAGCTGGAAACCCAGGGGTATTACGAGCCCAAGTGCGAAGCACAAGCTGTGTCGTAGGACGCGGTGGAAACAAACGGTCCATCTGAAAATAGAGGAAATTCAGGTTTGTCAAACGACAATAAGAGGTTTAACACAACTCGGAGAGAAAGGTTAAACAAAACAATGGAAAGGAAAATGATTATCAGACTAATCAGATCAACGACAGGGAAATCGCACAGATATCCAGCTCTCCGGGTAGACAGAATTTACGAGATCCTAAGTGTCGGCGTTAGTAAACTTCATTTAACTCGAGTAGAAGAGAGATCAGAGTCCCAGAGTATAGACGAGGAATAAAAGATCCTAATACCACCCAGTTGGCAATGTGGGCCCGTAAGCCACACAGCCAAGTTAGTAAAACGGTTTCCTTTGTCTAGACTCAACTTCGGCCAAGGAATTGGAAAGGGGGATTCCTTCAGGCAGTCGGCTCTGATACCAACTTGTGGCGCCCCCTGCTCGATCGTACACTAATCATGCACGCAAACGTGTACGATCAAGATCAGGGACTCACGGGAAGATATCACAACACAACTCTAAAACATAAATAAGTCATACAAGCATCATAATACAAGCCAGGGGCCACGAGGGCTCGAATACAAATGCTCGATCAAAGACGAGTCAGCGGAAGCAACAATATCTGAGTACAGACATAGGTTAAACAAGGTGCCATAAGATGGCTAGCACAAACAGGGATACAACAGATCGAACAGGCGCAGGGCCTCCTGCCTGGGATCCTCCTAACTACTCCTGGTCGTCGGCGTCCTGGACGTAGTAGTAGGCTCCGTCCTGGTGGTAGTAGTCGTCGTAGGTGGCGTCTGGCTCCTGGGCTCCAGCATCTGGTTGCGACAACCAGCAAGAAGGGAAAGGGGGAAAGGAGGGGGAAAGCAACCGTGAGTACTCATCCAAAGTACTCGCAAGCAAGGATCTATACTACATATGCATGGTATATGTGTAAAGAGGCAATATCGGTGGACTGAACTGCAGAATGCCAGAATAAGAGGGGGATAGCTAGTCCTGTCGAAGACTACGCTTCTGGCAGCCTTCGTCTTGAAGCAATAGAAGAGATTAGTTGGAATTTAACCAAACAACAACGTAAAGCATAATCCTACCCGTCGATCCTCTCGTCGCCACCATGCAAGAGAGCGACCACCGGGTTATATCTGTCACTTGTAAGGGTGTGTTTTATTAAGTATCCATTTCTAGTTGTCATGAGGTCGGAATACAACTCCGGGTCGTCCTTTTACCGAGGGACACGGCTATTCGAATAGATAAACTTCCCTGCAGGGGTGCACCACATATTCCCCAACACGCTCGATCCCCTTTGGCCGGACACACTTTCCTGGGTCATGCCCGGCCTCGGAAGATCCACACGTCGCAGCCCCACCTAGGCTCAACAGAGAGGTCAGCACGCCGGACTAATCCTAGGCACTCTGGGGTCTGGGCCCATCGCCCAGTGCGCTCCTGCACGTTGCGTACGCGGCCGCGAGCAGACCTAGCAACCCACACGATCACGGCGGTTACGTTAGCGCGGTCCAACACGGCGCGCGCCGCTCAGTCGCTGACGTCAAGAAGGCTTCAGCTGATACCACGACGCCGGGATACCCATAACTACTCCCGCGTAGTTGGTTAGTGCGTATAGGCCAGTGGCCAGACTCAGATCAAATATCCAATCTCGTTAAGCGTGTTATTATGAAGTAAACACGAACGCCGACTAGGGCCTGGCCCACCTGTCTCCTAGGTGGTCTCAACCTGCCCTGTCGCTCCGCCACAAAGATCCACACAAAGGGCCGTGGGGACAAAGGTCCTTTCAGCCCCCAATCCGTGAATCACTCGCGGGTACTCTTCGAGCCGACCCGACTTTAGTCACCATTTGTATAGTATGTATATATGTATAGTATAACCCGTGATCACCTCCCGAGTGATCACGGCCCGATAGTATAGCAAGGCAGACTGACAAGAATGCAGGGCCAATGATGATAAACTAGCATCCTACACTAGGCATTTAGGATTGCAGGTAAGGTATCAACAGATGTAGCAACAGTGTCAGGCTATGCATCAGACTAGGATTAACGGAAAGCAGTAACATGCTACACTACTCTAATGCAAGTAGTATAGAGGAGAATAGGCGATATCTGGTGATCAAGGGGGGGGCTTGCCTGGTTGCTCTGGCAAGTAGGGGTCGTCAACAACGTAGTCGGTCGGGGCACCAGCAGCTGCGTCGGTCTCGTAGTCTACCGAAGAGAAGAGGGGGAAGAAACAGTAAACACACGGCAATAATGCAACAGGGATGCATGACATGTCTAAATGATATGCCGGGGTGATATACAGCCTAACTAAGCGATTTAGTTAATTTAGGAATCTATTTGGATTTATTTAATTAAAGTTGGACACTATTCATTTATCGGAATCGGTCTAATTGTTCAACGTTCTCATAGCTGCGGGCGTCTGACGGAGATACCGAGGGCGTATCCGGGTTCGTATCGTCGTTCTGAGCAAGTTTCATGTATAAAATATTTTCATCGGAGTTACGGTTTAAAAGATATGATTTTCTTAAGTTTTTATTAATTTCTGAAATTTTAATTAATTATTTAATTCAACATTATCCGAAACAGTAATTGATGACGTCAGCATGAACATCATATCTTATGTCAGCAGTTAATTAAGTTAATTACTAATTACTGTTTAATATAACACTAATCAGTTAATTAGATTACCAATCAGGATTAATTAACTATTAATTAATTAATTAATTATTAATTATTTAATTATTTATTTTTTATTTCTATTTTCTTAAAACTGTTTCTGGCCGTGGGCCCCATTCGTCACGTCACAGGGGTTCGGGCCCCACTGGGCAGTGGCCCAGGGGCGGACATGTCCGGGGCGTGCCCCTTTCGGGACCGGACATGTCCGGTGGTCCCAAAGGGGACGCACGGGCGGTCGGCCGGCGCGGGCGCCGGCGAGGCCACGGCGGGGTCCGAGGCGGGGCTGCTGCGCGGTGGCTGGAGCGGCCGCTGTGCTTCAGCTCGGTGTCTGGAGCGCCGCTTCGTGGCGTTCCCCGTGTTACTTTGTATTTTTTCCTTATGCTTCTTTGCGGCGAGGAGCGACTCGGGCGCAGCGAGGGCGAGTGGGTGGCACGCGCGCCTGGGTGCGGCGAGCGGCGAGCGCTGCGGTGCGCGCGGGCGCTGCGCTACAGAGAGGGGGGAGATAGGCCCGAGGCCTCCATCGGGATCCGTAGGGACGGGCAGCGGTGGGTCGGGGGTGGTCGACGGGACGACGGATGGGAGGCAGGCCGTCACAAGGCGGCGACGTAGACGAGGCAGACCGCGGGAGAGCTCCGGGCGTGGCGTCGTCGGCGAGGGCGAGGCGGCGCGGTCGGGCCGTCGGGGCGAGCGGCGTCGAGGGAGCAGGCCGGCGAGGGAGAGCGGGATCCGGGCGGCGGCGTCCAAACGGCGACGGCGACAGGGCGGACGGGATCGGGGGATCGCCCCGATCCAATCTACCGAGGGAGGGGGCGACCGAGCGCCAGGCGGCTGGTCGGGAAGAGGAGAGACGGGGCGACGTCGGTGTGGCGGCGGCGTCGGCGACGGGGCGGACGGGATCGGAGGATCCCGATCCAGATGGGGGGGGGAGGAGAAAACGAGGGGGAGGGGGGAATCGGGGGAAGGGTTAGGGTTTGGCCGGGGGGGGTGCCGGCTAAGAGGCGCCGGCTGGGCCGGCCTGGCGGCCCGGTGGCTTGCTGGGCCGAGCCCCAGTCGGGGGGGGGGGGGGGTGGGGGGGGGTTCCTTTATCCTTTTCTGTTTTTTTTTTTCTTTTCTTTATTCTCTTTTCTCTACTGTTAAATGTTTAGGCCCCAAATGGTTTTTGTAAAAAGTGTGACCTATTTCATAAATACCAGTGCATTATTCCTTAACACCTAAAATTAGTTTGGACAAAACATAATTCCATATGTATTTCAGATTTAATAAATGGTTATTAAATATTATCTTTATCCACTGTTTGAGGTTGTTCGAGTCACTTATCCAATTCCAATGATGCTGGTTTCAATTTTAGAATAGCCTCTGGAATATTTGTTATTTATCTGACATTTTAGTTTCTATGTTGGACAACTTTTATATCCCACTTTCATTTAAATTTGAATTTGACTTAGGAGTTGAAATGCAATATGATGCTAATGATGATTATGCACTAATAATCATGATGACATGGCCTCATCAAAAGGGTGATCTCTGTAGCTTAATACAGGGGGTGTTACAGTAGGACCGGCTATCGATAGAAGATTCATCCCTGCAGGGGTGCACTATTGTTACCCAACACGCTCGATCAACTCTGGCCGGACACAATTGCTGGGTAATGCCCGTCCTCGGAAGATCAACATGAAGCAGCGCTCTACCTAGGCTCGGCAGAGAGGTCAGCACGCCGGACTAACCTATGCACCCAGAGGTCTCGGGCCATCGCCCTGGGCACCCTGCGCGTTGCGAGACTGGCCGGGGTGCAGGCGCGACACTGAGCTCGTTAGTGAAGTATCCAGCCCAATCCCGACAATCAGCCCGCACGGTGAATCGTGACGTCAGATGAGCTTTCGGGAGAAACGTACTTTGCAGAGGGTCCCATAACCATTATCCCGCGTGGTGGTACCGCGTATAGGGCACGTCGACCCACTTAGATCACACACCCAAATCCAATAGGCTCAATTAGTATCACGCGGAGACAATCAGAGTCTCTGATGCTCCGCCACAATGTCACACTCGAGTGCCCTTCCGGCACACCCGACATCATAGATCCCCAGCGGGTACCCACAAGGGTGGACCCTCCTATAATAAGGGTCAAAGTAACCATGTGGTCATAACATCAAGGGGGGAAACCCGAGGAATCACCCTCGGCGGATTCCACTCGACGAAATCATCAGGGTGAACGTATGAGGCATCACCCTCGAGGTTCACACTGAGGGTTGCACGACAGAGTCGTATCGGAAGTGGAGAAGGAGGAATCACCCTCGATGACCATGACCAAACAGCTACACTGCAGTGTATTCATCGGGAGTGCGTTACGAGGTATCACCCTCGGCACTCGATAGTTACTATGCAGAGTCATACAACTAAGGGGGTGTGAAGTGAGGTGTCGGTCTCTGGTCGACGATCACGTTCATCGAGTCATCGATGATCAAGCAGGGGCATCAAGGATAAGGTGGTGGTGTCACTGATGGTTCACTACCAACCTATACTAAACAGTTTATCATAGGCAGGTAAGGTAGCAATGAACACGTTACAACAGCAGGCTATGCATCAGAATAGGAGCATACATTAACAGTAGCAAAATCTAATGCAAGCAGGAGAATAGAATGGGCGATATCTGGATGCTCAAGGGGGGGGGGGCTTGCCTAGTTGCTCTGGCAAGAGATAGAGATCGCCAACGGGCTGCTCGTCGGTAGTGTAGTCGTATCCAGGTGCAGCGTCGTCGGTCTCGGCGTCTATCGAGAGAGAGAAGGAGGGGGAGAGAAACAATAAATTCACGGCAATAATGGAAACAATATGTATGACATGCCTAAATGATATGCCGGGGTGTTCTATTGCCTAACTAAATGATTTAGTTAATTTAGGAATTTATTCGGATTTATTTAATTAAAGTTGGGCACTATTCATTTATCGAAATCGGTCTAAAAGTTCAATGTTCTTATAGCTAGAGGCATTTGACGGGAATACGAAGGGCGTATTCGGGTTCGTATCGGAATTCTGAGCAAGTTTCATGTATAAAGTATTTTCATCGGAGTTACGGATTATTTAATATGATTTTCTAAAGTTTTCATTAATTTCTGGAATTTAATTAATTATTTAAATTAACATTATCCGAAACTGTGTTATGCTGACATCATCATGACGTCAGCATGACATCAGCAGGCGTCCTGACACGTGGGTCCCACATGTCATAGACTGGTTAGGTTAATTAGGGTTAACTAATTAATTAACATTTAATTAAACTAATTAATTAAATTAGATTAATCTAAACAGGGTTAATTAACTAATTAATTAATTATTTTTAATTATTTTTATTTTTATTTTCTATTTTCGTTTTTTAGGGGCTGGGCCCCATCTGTCTGTGGCACAGGGCGCGGGGGCCCCACCCGCCAGTGGCACGAGGCCACGGTTGTCGGCGACGGGCGCGTGCGCGGGCGTGGCGAGGGCGCGGCGACGGCGGTGGGCGCGAGCGTGCGCGCGGGCGGCGGTAGCAGCCGCAGGGGCGAGCGACGACACGGGGGCGCGCCAGGGGCGGGCGAGCGCGCGTGTGGCAGAGCGGGGCGACGCGGGCGCGGTGCGTGGGAGCAAACGACGCGGGCGCGCGCGGGCGTGGCCGGCCGCGCGCCGGAGCGCGATCGGGGCGGCGGGAGGCGGCGGTGTCCGAGGGGAAAAGGAGGCGACGGGCGCGGCGGAGCTCACCGCGAGTTGTAGGGGAGGGGCAGCGGGCGCGAGGAGGACGGCGACGGGGTGGCGGAGAGGTGACGGCGGCGGTGGCGCGTCGGGCGCGGGGCGCGGTCGGCGCGAGCGCAGAGCATCGGGGCGACGCGCGAGAGAGGGGCGGCGGGGCCCGATCCAGATCGGGGGGGGGGGGAACGGGGGTGGGGGGTGGTTGTCGGTGGGTGGGGGAAGTTAGGGTTGGTCTCCAGGGAGGCCATATATGGGGGGGCTGGGCCGGGAGCTGGGCCGGCCGGCTGGGCTGTGGTCCAGTTGGGCCGGGGGGGGGGGTTTCTTTCTCCTTATTCTTTTTCTCTGTTTTCTTTTCTTTTGTCTTTTTCTTTGTATTTAATCATATCTCCTGTTTAGTAAATAGTTGGGCCTCAAAATGATTTTTGTATAACATAGGAATTGCTCCAACAAATACTAGGCATTACCTACCACTACCAAAAATTAGTTTGGAGTTAACTTGAGTTCACACAAATTATTATAATAATTAAAATGCATTAATCCTTGCTGTTTAGGTAATGTTAGTGCCACCTAATTAATTTATTAATTGTTGGTTTCAATTTTAGAATAGTCTCCGCAATATTTGCTATTTATTGAACATTTCAGTTTCTATGTTGGATAACTTTTATTTTCCACTTTCATTTAAATTTGAATTTGACTTAGGAGTTGAAATGCAATATGATGCTAATGATGATTATGCACTATTAAGCTTGCTGACATGTCATTATCAAAAGTGATTACTGTAGCTAATGACACGGGGTGTTACACACCCGTTCAGTTCTTCTTCTGTAACCCGGGATGGAACCCAGTTACAGGAATAAAAGGATTTGGCCATTTATACGATAACCTGGAAAAGATTTGTGCCGGTTTAAGGTTCATGTTTAACAGGCAGAAAGTGTTGAAGCATGCATAAATGTTAAACCGGACTGTGACATTATCAAATCACAAAGACGAGCACTTGGCGGTTTAAGAGGGGACTAATGGTACCTGGCAGGTTATTATTTTCTGAGGTTAAACCGCCTACACGGATATGGAAAGTATAGATCTGAAGTTGGAAAATGGCTAAGTGTTGGAAAAATAGGTTTCACAGATTAATGCTATAATTGTGGATCTACGGCAGTTCAGATAATGGAAAAATCTAGACCTAAAAAGCTTCAGTACCTGAGCAGTTCATGTATTCAGATTGGATTTCTTATGCAAAAGGAGATGTTCTAAGAAGCAAAAGTAAGTACTACGACCACCGCCGCACAGGAGGAGTGCCT
Organism: Thinopyrum elongatum; assembly: GCA_011799875.1. Taxonomy (NCBI): domain Eukaryota; kingdom Viridiplantae; phylum Streptophyta; class Magnoliopsida; order Poales; family Poaceae; genus Thinopyrum; species Thinopyrum elongatum. Next base: position 719,046,919 of record CM022298.1, read on the forward strand.
AGTTTGAATAAAAAATTACAAGCTACAGCGAAGAACGAGGATGAACTCCGATGAACTCGTGGAAACCCTAATGGGATCTATGGGAAAAGGAAGGAAGAGGACTCACCAGAACTGTTGAGTAGCGGAGGCGCGCGGATGAACTCTGGTCGATTCAGGTTGATGCAGCGGCCGTTGTTGAGGCAGTGGGAAAGGTCGACGACGGCGGCGGAGCTCGGGCGCTGAGGCGATGCGAGGTGGAAGACAGAGACGAGGAGGCAAGGGGGGAAAGTGAAAAGGACCCCTGGCCCTATTTATAAGGTGAATGGATAAGTGGCATGCGCGGGAATCGAGGAGCTTCAAATTGGATATGTGACAGGACTGACGCCTCGATTTTCGGAGGTTCATTAAAAAGAAGATGCATATATGATTTCTGGATGTTTATAAAATTAATGACAGGTGACGTCATGGCGAGTTACAAATTTTTGCGAAGGTAATGAAGAAGGAATTTTCCTAAGTGTTGAAGATTGACATGAACAAGTTCAAATCAACCTGGGGCCTAATGTTGGGGATATAACTGTTGAGTATAAACCGCCCAGGAGGGGTCGGGTTATGCTCATAGTGATTTATCTGTATTGAAGCCCATGAAGACATAGAAGATGGCGACTTACGAAGGAGACTTAATAAGAAGGCCCAAAGCCCAAAGGCGAGTTAGGGCCCATAGATGTAAACCGCCATAAGTATATGACTTGTATTGTAAGATAGGAAAGAGTGGATACCGAGCCGGACACGTTTATGAGCCGGCCGGGATTCTATGAATCGCCGGGCGTCAACCTGTGTATATAAAGGGACGACCCGGCGGCGGTTTAGGGACGAGAGACAATAGATCGAGAGCCAGGTTAAGCGTATTCGCTCCCTGGTCATCGAAACCCTAGCAATACCACCTCAAACTGGATTAGGCTTTCACCTTCACCGCAAGGGGCCGAACCAGTATAAACTCCCCGTGTCCTTTGTCCTGATTAACCCCTTTAAGCTAACTTCATTGCGATGGCTCCACGACTAAGTCCTCACACTAGGACATCTGCCGTGATGATTCCACGACACCTTTTGTCATCCATGTTTCATATCTCACTACAAGAAATATGTCAACTTGCGACCATCAATATTGGTCGCTGAATGGTCATTGTTTTTCGTTTGCGACCTTTTTATGACAAAAAACAATTGGTCAAAAGCTGACCGTCTTTAATGAAACTTAACGACCTTCTCTGTGATATGGTCGTAGAAGGCAACGACCAAAACAAAAGGTCGTTGGTTCTACGACCAATTGTTTTGGTCACTGGTTGTATGCCCAGGCCATGTCAGATCCAACGTGGCAAGCTGACGTGGAAAATTTTCGACCAATTGAATTGTTCATTGATAAGAATCAGCCCAGTCCAGTTTGGTGGTTTACATGGGCCTAGCCCAAATTTTTCGGCCTTTTATGTTTTTTTGGACTGATTTTTTCTGCTATATGGCTGGATCTTTTCTATCTGGGCCTCGGCCTTTTTTCCAGTCATTTTTTCAACCTAATACCATTTGGGCGAAGGCCTTTTTGCAAACCAAGAATTAATTTGTCCAACATTGTTTGGGCCAAGGCCTCTTCTAGCCCATCAATATTTTCAGCCCACTAATGCAAAAGGGCTAGTCGACAGAGAAACAATTGACTTTATTTGAAGTTTGCTGTCAAAGCAACGTTTGTTTCATCATACAGCATTTGTTGCGATTACATCTTCATCACATTATAGACATAAGATGCAGCAACTAAAAGATTGTCATCTATAATAAATGACAACCATGTTCAAATAACCTTGGCAACAAAGAAAATAGCATCACAGCTCCAGCAACTGCTAATATACAGTACAACTTCCGCTTATGTGCAAACCTACAGGAAGGCCAAACAGAAAAGAAATCGCTGAAAAGATGATCACTAGCTTAGATATTCAGAGATCACTGCTATGCTGCCAATTAGATTTGGTTGCAGCCCTTCCAGTTTGGTAAGGGCATCTCTCCAGCATCATCTCCCATAACCTAAAAGAAGGAACATAAACCAGCATCAGAATTTGAAACTTTTTGTCTTGCCAAAATATTAGTACTTGTTTAAAACAAAGGATTGATGGCAAAAGTTATTTCCATAGCCGTTTGTTGGATACTGATGGTAGTTTGAGTTGGTAGGCTGATTAGTTCAGCAAGTGTGTTAAACAACCAGGTGCATTTTTCTCTATAGCCGAACCAGGCATATAGTTCAAAGTGTGTTAAGCATGTGACATAAAACATTTTTTCTATTTCAGCATGATAGATCATAAAAATAACTTGCTAATTGCAGGTTTACTAGCTATAGGTCCTGTTGTCGGCAACCAAAAGCATTAGGCGATGAAGAACAATATATTTGCAATGCAATCCGTTAGCCAACCACCAATATGATAGTCCATGTGGGAATTACATCAGGGACAAGCCAACACATAAGTACAGATGACAAGAAACAAGAACAGAGAGGTCATACATCACATGGCACATGCATATCTCCATGACACCAACCAAGCAAGGAATGTACAAACAAGAAGCGCACCTTTAGCATCTCATCATCGGTCATGATAGGTGTGATGGGAGGTGGTTGACGAGCCTTCCTTCTTTTCATGCTTGGTCATGATCAGGATAGCGAAAAGAGGGAGGGGAGGAACATCAAGTAGAGCATGTATGGAACATCATAATGACAGTACTGAGATCACTCAAGCAATCCTAATGATGCACGAACCTCACAATGTTGCCAACAAGGCAAGAACCTCCTTGATCTTGTCCTTGAAGTTCTCTAGCTCCAGGTTGTTCCGCTGCAGCTCAGTATTTTCTCAACCATTTGTGTACATGCATCAAGGCATACATAAAATGTTCAAGTTAATATTCTCAGCTAACTGTGATGTAATCAAAATAATTACTTCAGGACTTAAGGTAAAAATTGAGCTTAGACATGAAACTTTAAAGCACTCATTTCAACCATGTTCAGATAAACTTGAGGTTTTAAATAGCAATAAGGATATTGGTTACAAGCTAGGTGAAATGCAAATAATGTCCTATTGTATTGATGGATCCTAACTTGTTTAAACTAGAGCAGATTGTTTAACTTGTGCAATCTAGCAGTCTAAAAAGAGAGAAGTATGTTCATTCTCAGTTACACATTAACTAGAACAGAAATGAGAGAAACATTATTAGAAAAAGAAATGAGAGACACTAATATAAGCAAGAACTTTTAACAAGTACACATTAATTATAACATAGCGTCTCTAGCACTGTTGTTGTTTGAATATTAAAACCAGTAGTTGTCAGCTATGGAGCATCACTCATTGAGCAGCATTAGTATGTCAACTAGCAGAATCCTCATGTACTAACTTAGACAAATTTGACATACTAATGCTAGAGAAAATAATTGTTTGCACATCATCTTCCAGGACCTTTACACAACTATATGCAGCACAATCACAAGTGACATTTAAAAAAGCAACACAGACAAATAATTGAATCATTCAATCAATTGGTGAAGCCCAAAAAAATTATTATGGGGCGTCACATAGCTACAAAAACCATATCATGAATAAACTGAACATTTGCAAAAGTATAGCAAGGTTCTCTAAATGATTGTAGCCTTTGATATATTTATGGTACCTACTTCCTACAGGATCATTTCACTCTAATCCCCTACCTGACTAAATTAACAAGTGATCAGATTACAGACAAAAACAAGTGGCAGTAGCTAAAAAAGTGGCAGCAGCTCAAAACAAGCAGAACATCTGTTGAGAAGCAAAGGCAAAAAGCTAAAACACATGTTTGGTCAGAAGAACTAAAAGCTAAATCATGTCATTCCAGCGAGAATGACTCATGCAAAATACAAAACATGCAGCCTAGAAAATAGGTCAGCAAGTTACAGATAATTGATCAATGGTAGAGCCAGACAATGGTTTGCGCGAGGTGGAGCGGCCTCTCGATTGCCGACGTACACGTCCAGGTGACCCGTCTGGAGTAGCACATAGTAGAGCACCTGCACCCTACGAATCATTCAACGAGCCATCAACAAGAAAGGGGATCGAGAATTCAAAGTGGAGAGGAAGCAACTAACTGTCCAAAGAAGATGGACCAGTTATAGATGGAGAGGTAGGCATGCTCGACTGTCAACACCATCGCTAGTGCCGCCGTCTAGATCGGGGTGTGAAGGAGGAAAAACTGAGCAAAATTAAAAGCATCAGTTGCCAGAAGCATGTAGGCAACAGTACTGGATACAGCTATTACTGAATATAAATACTGAACTACAACAACATACAAGTTTGAATACTGCACTATATAAATACTACACTACATATTACAGCAGCATGATAAAAATGTACTCCAATATATTCAGACAAGCACACAAACAATATACTCCTTCAAAAGTTGGTGTAAGAATAAAAAGGCTGGCACTTGGGCGTCAAATGTCCAACTGCAAAGGACACGGCAGCTACAGCTATGTGAGCGTGCCTGATAGGTAGGTCAGGCAACTTGATTCAGTGAATTGGGAACGATCTAAGACGGACAATAAGAATGGACAGCAAACATTGAACCCCACGTTGATCTGAAACTTTGGGATTCAAGCAAGAAGTCGCAAACGTGCAACCAAAAATGCTCCTGTCAACATTATTAATCAAGGTAACAGGCCATCAGGAACACTGCTCAATGAATTCGACATTATTGAAGAAGATCCCGGATCCACGAAACACCTAGATAATAGACACGTGAGAGCGATATGGCATTGAGGGGGCTATCAGCATGTGAACAGTCCCATTCAGGAATGCGAGGGAGAAACTATCTATCCAGGATAATACAACAGATGTAATGCGAAACAACTGAGGTAACTTGTGTTCTCTGTACTCTTAACTGAAATCAGGAATAAAATCGACATAACTTTGTCTGCGTTGGATCTAGGGAAGTAGAAGGCATGACATGGAACTAACGTCTAGTCGCCCCCCGAGACGCAGCGGCAAGCCTCCGCGCTGCTGCAGCCGGGAGAGACCGACGCGCTCAGGAATGGAGATGGAGGCCAGGTGCGGGAGGGGCACCATAAGCAGCAAGTGTTGTGTCAGACTAAAATTAAGGCCATCTTTGGGGGCACCCATATTGATTGATCTTCGACCTCACAGCCAAACCAAAGTTTGAAGACGCGCCGCCGCAAACGGCCTCGCCGGAGTTCTCTCCGGTGACGCGCTGACCTGGCGTGGCCTGGGCCCCAACCAGTGTCACTGCCAGTGGGCCCCGCCGCACGTTTGACCGCGTTGACTCGGGTCAACGCGGACGCACTGTTCATAGAGGCACTGACTAGTGGGCTCGATTACTGTAGCATTAGGTTTAGCAGAAGTTAATTGACCCCGTTAACTTAATCACTCGCTGACACCAGGAGCCCACCCATCAAATTAACCCTGGCTTAAATTAACCTCTGTTTAAATACTAAGTCAATGACAAGTGGGGCCCCTGCACTGTTCATTTGGATAAGATGAGCCCAGTCAACGCTGACCCAGCTCCTTGGGCCCACATGTCAGCCTCTGGTTGCAAACTGGGTACACTTCTCTGTGTACCCGTAGCATTTTCTATTAAATGATTTTCGAATTAATATTAAATCCAAAAAATCCAGAATATTGATTAAACTTTAGAAAATCGTAGAAAATAAACCGTAGCTCGGATCGAAAAGCTTTCTACATAAAAGTTGCTCAGAACGACGAGACGAATCTGATCGTGTCGTCTGTTTCGATGCCGGAACCCCCTATGTAGGAGAACCCATAACTTTTAGTATGGTTCCGGTAGATGAATAGTGCATATAGACCGGTTAATAAAGTCAACTTAATTCCTTAAACAAATATTATGCCTTAGACATGCTTTAGGCAACCCTGCACCGTGCGTTAGCGTAGCCTGCTCTGTGTTGCTTTGTCCGCCTTGTATTTATACTGTTTCCTCCCCCTCTTCCCGATAGAGCCCGGTACCGACGCAGCCTCGGTGACTGGCTACAGTACGGATGACCTTGCCTTTGCCGCCGAGCAACCAGGCAAGCCCCCCCCCCCATTTGATCATCCCGATATCGCCCATTCTATTTTCTCATGCTTGCATTAGATTTTGCTAATGTGTTACTATTATCCTATTTCTGCTGCATAGCCTGTTTATTGTAACCTGCTGTTGATACCTTCCTGATTATCCTAAACTGTTTAGAATAGACTGGGTAGAAACCCATCAGTGACCCCCACTTATCCTGACTGCCCCGCTGGAGTATCAGAAGACCTGTTCAACGGGATCGAAGATCAGACCCCGGCACCGCACCTCACTTCCCCTTCGTTGCTCGACACTACTGGGTTACCATCGAGTGCCGAGGGTGATACCTCGTCAGCACTTCTGATGATAACCTTGTAGGTTAGCTAATCGGTCGTGGTAAGCGAGGGTGATTCCTCGTACACCACTCCCGATAATGACGAAGTCGTGCAACACCTCAAGCGTGGACCTCGAGGGTGATTCCTCCTACGTCCACCTTGATTTTACATCAGGTGGGAGTCCCACGAGGGTGATGCCTCGGATTCCCCTTGATATGGTAACCTCACGGATGCCTTACATTACTGTTGATACTGATATTTGGAAAGGCGGGTCGACCCTGAGGGGTACCCGCGAATGATGGATAGTTACCCGTGAGTTATTTTACGAGGCGCAGCCGGGCATTCTTAGCCCTTGCAGCAAGTCCTCGAGACGGGGCGACGGGGTCACATCAATCATGAGTCTCTGCTCGTTTCTGCAAGCCCCTAGTCCCCTAACGATTTGGATATTTGATGCGAGCAGGCCTACGGCCTGATAGCACTAACCATCACGTGGGAATGGTTATGGGCACTCTGCATCGTAGCATCAGCCGAAAGCTCTGTCAGACGTCCAGTTCAGCACTGTGGCCGGGTTGGGCCGGCACCATCCGGTAGTGGTGGAGCCTGGTTCGCCCTGCACGCAACGACCCGGAGGGCGAGGGGCGATGGCCCAAGACCCCCTTGCGATTAGGAGGTAGACCGGCGGGGACCTCTTTGCTGAGCTGTAGGTAGGGCTGCGGTGTATCGTTTGGCCGAGGCCGGGCATGACCCAGGAAAGTGTGTCCGGCCGGAGTTAAGCGAGCGTGGTGGGTAAGTTGGTGCACCCCTGCAGGGAAGAACACATCTATCGATAGCCGATCCTACGGTAAAGGACACTCGGAGTTGTATCCCGATCGGTACAACTAGAACTTGGAATGGTATCTGGATATGTGGCTCCGGGATCGCTTTCTCGCAGGGAGTCAAGGAAGAATCTCTGGGTGATACTGTTACTTGTTACTACTACTACTTTGCACTATGCTATTCTGAACTCTTCTAATGCTGCAAGATCGTTGAAGATGTTTGAAGTTGCTGAAGATGCTAGACTTCGATAGGACTAGGCCTTCTCTCTATTCTGGCATTTCTGCAGCCCAGTCCATATATACAGCCGTCCTTTGATAATGTTGCATATGTAGTGTAGATCCTTGCTTGCTGAGTACTTCGGAGTACTCACGGTTGCTTTGCTTTCTTTTTCTCCCCATACCAGTTTGTTGTGACCAGATGACGGAGCCCCTGAGACAGCTGCACCTCCGGCGACTACTACTACCACCTCGAGAGTGGTTACTTCTACGAGCTGGCCGACGACCAGGAGTAGGATCGGAGGGTCCTAGGCAGGAGGCCTACGCCTTTCGATTGTAGCTTTTTATTTTGCCCCGCCTTTCTAAAGGCCTTTCTGTTTCTCTTTTATATCTGTACACAGATATCTGATGCTTCCGCTGACGCTTGTATGCCATCGAGCTATGTATTCGAGCCCTCGAGGCCCAGGCTTGTAATATAAAGCTTGTATGACTTTATTTATGTTTTAGAGTTGTGTTGTGATATCTTCAAGTGAGTCCTTAGGCTTGATCGTGTGCATTTGCATGTATGATGAGTGCACGATTAAGCCGGGGGCGTCACATCGTCTTTCTTACGGTCCTCTTTGTGCCATCACATCAACTTGGCATGCTCTTTGTTTGTGAACAGATGTTTCAACCGTGGTATTATAGGAGCATACCACATCACCTTGGCAGGAACCCTCTTCCTGGGGCGCTCTCCCTCAACATCACCAGGGTCATCTCGTCTGATCTTATACCGCAACGCACCGCATACCGGGCATGCGTTCAAATCCTCGTACTGACCGCGTAGAGGATGCAATCATTAGGACATGCATATATCTTCTGCACCTCCAATCCTAGAGGGCATAGAACCTTCTTTACTTCGTACGTACTGTTGATCAATTAGTTATCCTTTGGAAGCTTATTCTTCATTATTTTCAGTAGCTTTCTAAATCCGTTGTCAGATACACCATGGTCTGCCTTCCATTGCAGCAATTCCAGTGTGGTACCGAGCTTTGTGTTGTCATCTTCACAATTTGAGTACAACCCTTTTTTGTGATCCTCTAACATGCGAACGAACTTCAACTTCTCCCTTTCGTCTGGTGCCTCCTAATCTTCAGCTTCCCCCGTTGCAGTATCACCGTATTCAGGGGGATAGTTGTCATCATCCTCTTCTTCTTCGTTGTCTTCCATCATAACCCCTCTTTCTCCGTGCTTGGTCCAAACATTATAGTGTGGCATGAAACCCTTCTCAAGCATGTGGACGTGAAAGGTTTTCGAGGAAGAGTGATCCTTCGTATTCCCGCAGACAGTACATGGACAATACATAAAACCATTCTACTTGTTTTCTTCAGCCACTTTGAGAAATTTATGCAGGCCCTCAATATACTCGGAGGTGCGTCGGTCACCGTACATCCATTGCCGGTTCATCTGTGTGCATTATATAATTAAGTGTATCAAAAACAATTACAGAACATCATGAATAGAGAAGTGACCAAATCAATACAAGTTCATCATCACATTAAAACCAAAATACAGTAGTGATCAAATGTTATTACTGAAAAAATAAATACATAAAGTTCATACATAGTTCTCATAGAACAACATATAGCTCTCTAGAACATCTAATTAAAACATACATTGAAACTAACATACAACTATGTAAAACATTTAAATGCAACAATAAATGGGATCATAATCGCAACTAAGATAACAATTGATCCAACAGCATAATGATACCAAGCCTCAGTATCAATGGCATATTTTCTAATCTTTCTAATCTTCAAGCGCATTGCATCCATCTTGATCTTGTGATCATCGACGACATCGGCAACATGCAACTCCAATTTCATCTTCTCCTCCTCAATTCTTTTCAATTTTTTCTTCAAGTAATTGTTTTCTTTTTCAACTAAATTTAACCTCTCGACAAGAGGGTCGGTTGGAATTTCTGGTTCGCATACCTCCTAGATAAAAATATCTATGTCACGTTCATCGGTATAATTGTCATAAACACTAAATGAAACAAATAGTTATAAAAGATAATATACCACATCCGAATCATAGACAGGACGAGGGCCGACGGGGGCGGATACCAAAATCATGGCACTATATAATAAAAAACAATAATAAAAGTAAGAAAATTATACAAGTATCTATCTAAATCATACAAGTAAGAAATTTTTTATTTTAGAAAGAAGATAAGAATAAGAGGCTCACCACGATGATGCCGGCGACGAGATCGGCGCGGGCGATCGATGGTGGTGAGGACAGGGACGGGACGGGACGGACCGCCAAACCTAGACAAATCTTGAGGAAAATTGAGCTCGGAGGTCGACCTTGGAGAGGAGAAAGCTTAAGTGTGGCTCGGGCATTTCATTGAACACCTCATGTGCATAGGAGGTGAGAGCAGAGCAGCACACACCTCCCACACGCCGGCAGGCCAAAAAACAGAGGAGTGAGCGGGCAGGGGTGAGCATATATATAAGCATCTCTTTAGTCCCTGTTGGTGGGTAGAACCGGGATAGGAGCCTGTTCTTTAGTCCCGGTTCCAGCCACCAACCGGGAAAAGGGGCTGCGCCAAGAGCAAGGACCTTTGGTCCCGTTCGTGTCTGGAACCGGGACCAAAGGGGTCAGACGAACCGGGACCTATGGCCCCCGAGGCCCGGCCGGCGCCCTGGCCTCACGAACCGGGACTGATGCACCCATTGGTCTCGGTTCGTAAGAGAACCGGGATTAATTCTCTTATCTGGCCTGGACTAAAGCCCTGTTTTCTACTAGTGGAAGCTATTCAAGGGTTAACCGTGCCGCACAACAATATCCGCTGAATAGAGGGGTGGTATCCCTCGCAGACCCGTAATTGTAGCTGCAAGTGAGCGATGCTTTTTCTTGGCGCTGATCCGCCCCACGGTACTTTATTTTCAGTTCAACTTCAAACATAACACGGTCCACAGCCACGATTGCGCGAGACGGGCCAGTCAAGCGCAAATTAGGATCCTGGAAGCATCATAGTCATCATTAACATTACTATTACTAATTGGATCAGGAAAATTAAGGAGAATGAAGAGAAAGCTTAGTAGTATTTATAGTAGACAATACCTCTTTAGTGACTAGTTGGTAGTTATGCCTCGAGCGGTAGAAGAGAATGTTGCTGTTGCGGTTGCGGTCGACGGCGTCCCTGGCAGCGACCACGCCATACATGTAGAGCGGCCAGCTCAAGTTGACGTTGAGGTCAACAATTTCCAAGGAGTATATCTGCAAGGCGTGACGCGGTAGCAGAGTAGTTGGAAATACCAGGCGTGGAGGGCGTGAATAGCATAGGACTCAACGTGGCTGCCAAAATCAAATCAAATAATAAACATACCAAATTAATTAATTATAAAGCCAAGTGTGTAATATCTGAGAATCTGTCTAATTAACTTGAATGAATTACTAGCAAAGCAAGGCAGGTGGTAAAGTTTATGCACATAGGATAGAAGGAGAAGAAAAGCAGTCTTACTTATGTCATAGAAGGAACCACAGCCTCCCATGCTGCTGCCCCACGTGGACTCCCTGCCGGCACGGTGCTCATGGTAGGAAGAGGCAACGGCAGACGATCCAGACCTGGCCATATATTGGGAGATGCTCAGGGATGCGCGGGACATGAGGTACAGCATCTTGATCTTCTCCGGGGAGACGCCGGTGGTAGCGGCACTGTCAGCGCCGAGCTCCCTCAGAATCGACGCCAGAGACTCGATCCGGCGGCGCATGTCATCCGACTCGCTTACGAGGAGGCCGAGGGCCTCATCGCGGTTGCCGACGAGGTAGGGCAAACTCACCTTGTGCAAGGTAGTTGTGGTGGGGTCGAGCAGCTGCGGCGGCGCGTCGATCGTTGATGTCGAGTTGGAGCTCACGTAGGCCTTCTTTCCGGCGAAGGTGGATAGGCCCCGGGACGTGACCTCCTTCCTCAGGAACTCCGTCTCCCTCCTCAGGAGCTCGCGGTGGCAACAAAGAGCGTCGAGCAGGTGCGCGCGTGCTGTTCTCCGCCATCGCGGGGGTCTCGTGCGTGGCGGCGGCGGCGAGAAAGATGAGCGGACGCGTGTAGCCTCCCTCCTTAACTTATTGGGGTCGGAGAAGGTAAGTCATCAGCCCAATACAGTTAGACAAAATCCATGACCGTCCCAGATTCCTCGTCCATCTCCTTCCTAGATTCGCCCTAAAAAAAAATAATCTCCTTCCCAGATTCCCCCTCAAAGAAAAAAAATCTCCTTCCCAGATTTTGCTTTATCAACGCACACATTTGTTTGAAAAAGTGCTGTTTTTTTAAGGGATAAAGCCAACTTTACTGATAAAAAACCACAACTAGTGGGATACAATTTGTGTCATGTGGTTGGTCAAACCAAATATGACGACCAGGAGCTAAAGTAAGAGAAAATCTAGCTAAGCTATGCGCGTCAACATTGACCGGACAACCCTCAAAAGTAAAGATACAATTAAAAGAAGTTGCTCTGGTTTTGATCTTGCTTATGAGTGCTTCAATTCTGCCGTGGCTGCCCGAAATTTTCCCTAGTTCCTCATCGATAAGGGCCCATGAACACCTCGATGTCGTAGATTCCAGCACGGAGGTTTTTTTTAGAAAAATTCCAGTAAGGAGTGCCTCCAAAAGTCTGGTGCGCTGCCGGTTTGGTTGGTTCGTTAGACGTGTATTAGGACTCTCAAGGCACCGTTGGTAGGCTAGCCCAGTAGGATGTGGCTCGTCCTACCGACGTCACGCAAATTTCTTTTTTTCTCCTTTCACTTTTATTTATATTTAAAATTAAATGCATATATTTCCAAAACTTAAATTTATTTAGGAAACTTGAAAACATGGTTTGAAAAAATGTTCACATAGCATAAAAAAATATGTTAGCGTATGTTTTAAAAGATGTTGATAACTTCAAAAGCAAAATGTTCTTGGCAATAAAAAAATGTTCCCACTTTCACGAAAATCTATGCAATGTTTTTTTAAATGTTTATACAATGTAGAAAAGGGTTTCGTGCCATTAAAAAATGGACATGACATTTGATGGAAATATTTTCACATTTCAAAACAAATGTGACATTACATTTTTTGTAGGCCACTTATTTGGGATAGAGGAAGTACAAATGTAAAATATTGTCCACGTAATTTAAAACATTATTCATTCCATTAAAAATGTCTTTTCATATTTTAATAACATATTCGGTGTTCCCAAATATTATCTCTGAAATTTAAAAAAATAGTTATGCAATTTAAGAAAACGCCCGCGTAGTTAAAAAAATTAGTGCCATTTAAAAAAATGTACACAACGTTTATATGGAAAACATATTACCGTGTATTCACAACATATATTTATAAAAGGTACATCGTGTATTTCAAATATGTCCAACATGTATCAAAAAATTGTTTCACGTGTGTTCTAAAAATATACATTGTGTACTGTGAAAATTAGATATGTGTTGAGAAAAACAAAACGGATAAAAACGAACAAAGAAACAAAAGAAAAGCAAAAAATCGAGGGAAAACAAGAAAGAACAACGAAAACCATGGTATAATGAAAAAAAGAAAGGAAAAACACAATAAGAAAACAAATAAAACCAAGTAAAACAATCGGAAAAAGAAAAACCAAGGAAAACCGGCCAAAAGGCAAAAAACACAAAAAAAAATTTGAAGAACACCGAAGCAGAGAGGGAACCTGCGTGTGATACCAGCGGCAATAAAGCAACCACGCTAACGGGTCGTCCTGCCAGGCGTCACCTATATGCGATTCCTGTTAGGAATCAGTACGGGCGACGTAGGGCTCCTATACCATGCCCGTTGCATCCGTTCGACAAGCACAGGGGGGTCCTGTAGGGGAACGCGACAGAAAACAAAAAATTTCGGCACTACGAACCGCCCAGGACCACTATGGAGACTGCATATAAGATTTGATCTTTTCGTTACCGACTCGTAGAGCAGCGGAAATAGAGTCGATGACGATCGGTGGTGCAGATTCCCGCAGCTAGGATTTACAACCTCCCAACCGCGAGGATGTATTCCCTCGTCTGCCTCTTGGACAGCCCTCCGGGAGGCGGTCAGACAGACCCTCGGACGGTGTCGCGGACAGCCCTTCGGGAGGACCTTCGAAACTCGGATGGTCACTCGGACAGCCCTTTGGGAGGCACTCAAAAACTAAGACTAAAACTACGATCTCTCTACAGAGTTGCATGCATACGGTGTCATCTATCCGGCAGGGCTTCGCCATCCAGAACTAGTTCCCACCGTAACCCAAATAACCTTTCGGCTCTACGAAACTATTTCACTGGAGGGAGAGAGAAGGGCAGATCATGCATGGCTTGTGTATGTTGAGAAAGAGTGAGTTTGGGCATCCCCCTCCACCTCTATTTATAGGAGAAGGAGGGGTGGAGGGGCTGAAATTTCAGCCACACACATCCTTGCCATCTCCAAGATATTTTGGAGCAAAAGCAAAAAAGGTGGCTTTCCAAAAAGTAACCATAAAGCTGATTTCACTATTCACGACGACATTTTTCAGCGTCCTTTCGAACCGAAAATATTTATGTGGACCTTGAACATTTCCAGTACCCACTAAAATAATTTTTGACACGTTCCGAAACAATTCCAGACTAGTGATTTTCATCTGCGAAAAGCAGACAAAGCTGTTCCGGCAGCTCCGGAACATTTCCGGTTTTTGTTCCGGAAAAATCCCAGAAGTTTCCAAAACAATTCTGGCACCCTCCAAGAATTTCCAGACGTGTGCCGAAACCATTTTGACTTAATGGTATACTCCGAAACAACTTTTCGGTTTAGTGATTTTCATCTGCGAAAAGCAACCAAACCGGTTTCGGCTGCTGCGGAACATTTTCGGTTTTTATCCAGGAAAATTCCCAGAAGTTTTCAGAATAATTCTGGCACCCTCCAAGAATTATCAGGCGTGTCCCGAAACCAATTTTACTTAATGGTATACCCTGAAACAACTTTTCGGTTTCACCGAAACTATTCCGGTGTTCTCTCTCCGGAACTTTTCCGTTGGCTCCGAAACTTTTTTGGTGAATTTCTCTCAGACTCCCTGTCTAGTATTCAGCAGATACATGACCCTTAAGCGTGTGACCCTATAGGTTCGGTGAAGTATAGACATGACCGGAACTCTTTCCGATCAATGATCAACATCGGAGCCGTGGACACCCATATTGACCCCTATACCCACACGAATAAATATTTGAGTGAACCTCCAGTTGCTGTGTGCTATTCCTGTTGCTTCATGATATATTACAAACACCCGAGGAGAGATTTACTTGCATCCCCGTGGATCAACAACTAGTCCACTATGCTAGTTACCTCGTTACCGGTTTTGTTCTCTTTTCTCGTTTCCGTGTTCTGGCATCCCTGTGATCAAATCACAATGTATCTGGCCAAACGATGATGGACACCATAACACCGAGAGGGCCCAGAGATATCTCTCCATCGACGGAGGAGAAAATCCCAATCTTGAGCTATCAAGCCCCTTGTCATACTTTCCCATGAACCCGTAAGCCGCCGTAATAGCCACCCAGTTACGGATGACGTTTAACAAACCCCAAAGTTCACGAATCAAGCATGAAGGAACTCGATACTCTCATGGTCTAAGGAATTATGCAAACATTAACTTCTCTGTGTTATTAACCATTAACTTATGATGAATGTATCTCATAGCATAACATTAACTTCTCTGTGTTATTAAGCATGAAGTGTTCTCCTAACATTGTACCCTCAAAGTTGCCGGCATAGTCATGCCCATGATCAAGAAAACAGACCATCATGCAACACTTGAGCTAGTCTTAGAGGCCAAACTAGGAATACATTTTACTGTTTATTATTCAAGACGTGCATATGAGTCTTCCTCCAAGCCTCGTGGTTATTGCAGACTCGAGAACCATAGCAGTTATAGCATGGAACATAAACATAATTATGAACATGGAGATAAATTATAGCATTTATTGTTGCCTCTAGGGCATATCTCCTACAGACTCCCACTTGCACTAGAGTCAATATCTAGTCAATGCTAAAGCACTTTACACCTATGGCATACCGGTGTAAAATATTCTTCGCTTGTGGTATAGCCTGATGTCGAACGGATCTGTTAACTTCAGCTCCATGTGTATTTTGCATATCCTCGCATTTTCACGCTTTCAAAAAATTCATTTTTTGTGTGGACTTGGCTTTGTATATATGTGAATCATTGGTCGAAACCTGATTCCTTAGACTGAGCTATGGAGCAACTATCTGCAATAGTGTCCCATTGACCAAAGCCATCTCGGAACCATACTAAGTTCATGAATGAACTATATGACTCAACATCTTCTTTGTTGCTTCCTAAGCTTCAACATACTTAGCCTTAGTTATAGAATTCGCCATAGTAACCTGTTTGGAACATTTCCAACTACCGCACCACCATATCGTGTATTACACAAAACCCTCAACTTAAATCAAAAATCGCATGGAGCATTGATGAAGACTGTATCGATGTAACCTTTTACAACGAACTCTTCGTAATCTACCCTTGCGAGAAAACATGTCATCAGTGCTACTCTAGTACTTAATGACATCTTTCACTGTTGTCCTATGATTAGTGCTTTGATCACTATGGTATCTGTGCTCGCAACTCCCTGGGAGCACTGGACATATCTGGTTGTTTTACATACCATGGAATACATGATTAATCCAAACACAAAAGTGTGTGGAATCTCCATCATGTATTTTGCTCATCAGTGTTTTGGGACACTGAGTCTTGCAAAAAACTCTTTCCATGTGACTTCGGCAAGAATCATTCCTTGGCGGTTTTAATGCTAAAAAGTTTTAGCATCTTGTCAATATGTATCTTTGGCTTAGCCCTATTAGGCAATTTTATTTCGTAGATAATTATGCCTAATATCGAGGCTACCTAGCCTAAGCACTTCATTGAAAAACCTATTTTCAATGAAGTCTTAATTTGTGTCAAGAAATTTATAATATTTCCAATCAACAATGTGTCAAGTACACTAGGTTTTTCAGAAATATTACTATGCTCCCACTTACTTTCTTGTAACTACAAGCATCTTCGTTATCCATTGATGAAATCAAACTCTTTTGACTATTTCATCAAAATTGAAGATTCCAACTCCATTTTTGCTCTCTTCCCTCCACTGCTGGAACTCTGAAGTTTGCACACTCACTAGCATCCTCTCGATTGACAAAAGCACTTTGGACTGTATCACATACAAGTCCTAGTTTGTATTCCATTTTATGGAAATCCTTTTGTTGGGGATATAACTATTGAGTATAAACCGCCCAGGAGGGGTCAGGTTATGCTCATAGTGATTTACCTGTATTGAAGCCCATGAAGACATAGAAGATGGCGATTTACGAAGGAGACTTAATAAGAATGCCCAAAGCCCAAAGGCGAGTTAGGGCCCATAGATGTAAACCGCCATAAGTATATGACTTGTATTGTAAGATAGGAAAGAGTGGATACCGAGCCGGACACGTTTATGAGCCGGCCGGGATTCTGTGAACCGCCGGGCGTCAACCTGTGTATATAAAGGGACGACCCGGCGGCGGTTTAGGGACGAGAGATAACAGATCGAGAGCCAGGTTAAGCGTATTCGCTCCCTGGTCATCGAAACCCTAGCAATACCACCTCAAACTGGATTAGGCTTTCACCTTCATCGCAAGGGGCCGAACCAGTATAAACTCCCCGTGTCCTTTATCCTGATTAACCCCTTTAAGCTAACCTCATTGCGATGGCTCCACAACTAAGTCCTCACACTAGGACATCTGCCGTGATGATTCCACGACAGTTGGCGCCCACCGTGGGGCCAGCGCATGGTGGTTTCGAGTTCTTGAAGGGCAACTTCGAAGGGATCAAGGGATACGCTGTGGGCCGGATGACCAAGAGTCGTCGCGGCAAGCTCTACATCGACGACGAAGGCTGGGGCCCCGAGGCCAGCTCAATTGAGTACGGGTACCGGGTCCCCTTCGGTGGAATTCACGTCTTCATTGGCAAGATGGGCGAACCGGGCCCTGAGCTGGACACCTGCACCGACATCATCGAGACGGCTCAGCGTGCAAAACCCGCCCGAGTTCAGCCCGCCATGAGTCGTGCCTTCGTGGGATTCATCAATGGTGCGGGATCTGAGCATAAATTAGTATCTGACGGTGAGACAGTTGTCTATTCAGATGGCGAGTCATCCACCGGTGAAACTGAGTCATTGTACCGACTGCAAGACGGTCGGCTTGGGGGCTGTTCCGATGGCGATAGTATTCCGGACCCCTACGAGCCGCCGAACCGGGTTGCAATCTTCATGGCCGGTACGCAGCCAGTGCAGCACTCTTCAACCGCAGCGGCATTGATTTCCGGATCAGCAGCGGCGACGGCAGCTGGGGCAGGAGGCCCTGCGTGCCCGCCGGCTCAAGTCTTGTCCGGTTTACTAGACGCCTTGGCGATACTGCTAACGACAGAGGTTAACCCAAATAATCAAGATCAGCATAACGCGAAAGTCGTGAAATTGCGAGATCAGATAGCTCAAGATAAGGAAGACCTGGCAGCTAAAGATTCCAGGATGGCTGCGGAACGGGTTGCGTTGGATGCTCAGGTGCAGCGGATTCAGTCGGAGTCTTACCGGCTCATGCTAGATCAGAACGCTTCAAACGAAGTCATGAGGAGGAGGCATCAGTCTGGCCTGCCACCGGTTTACGAGGTGAGGAACCTCTTTAACACGCCAGGAGCAGGAACCAGTAACCCGCCAGTGGCGGACCAGGTTGAAGCGCCTGGGACGGGAGCGTCGGTTCAGCCGCGCACCATGGATCCGCCTCGTCAGAACAATATCCCGCCGCAACACATGCCAACACCACCGGGTCATTACTCTAACCCTTTGGATAACATGATCGCTGCAGCGTCACGATTAGCGGCTATCCCGGTTGAAGGCGAGTCTCCAACGGCGGTTGAGATGCGGAGGGCTAGAGAGCTCCTTCAAACAACATTGGTTCAGTAGCAGGCTTATTCTTACAGTCGAAGCCGGATTCATTCCACCCCTCGCCCAAGTCGGAGTTACAGTAGGCATATTGACGAACCAGCTGTGTTAAGCAGTGGGCGGAACCATAACCTGCCTAGCGGACATAACCCGGTGGGTGGTAGTGCTGATGCTCAGAACATGGTGGATCAAGGTAGAGCACGTCGAGAGGCCGGGCTGGCGGCACAATATGCAGCCCGTCAACCTTCTCCAGTTCGTCCGACAACTTCGGTGGAGCCAGGTGTAACCTTTAGGAATTTGGGCGTGCCATGTTTAGTGCCGGCCATACGTAATGAGCGTCTGCCCAAGGATTTTAAGGGTCCTCGCAAGGTGCCTAACTATACAGCCGATTTACATCCTGAAGCATGGATCGAGAGTTATGAGATGGCCATGGAGTTGCTAGATGTTAGTGATGCGGCATGTGCTAAATATTTGCCCCTGATGTTGGATGGAACGGCTCACACTTGGTTGAAGGGGCTCCCTGCCAACTCCATTGGGTCATGGGCCGAGTTAAAGGCCTGGTTTATCCAGAATTTAAAAGATACGTGCAAGCAGCCTATATCAACTGTGGATCTGGATGCCTGTGTCCAAGAAGAGGGTGAGTCCACAACCCATTGGGTGCGCCGGGTTTCGACCATCTTACATTCATCGGATCGCATCAATGCCGGTTCAGCGGTCATAATGTTGGAGAAGAATTGCCGGTTTACGCCTCTTAAGCAGAAGTTGGGTCGGCTCAAGCGCCACTGCAATGACATGGGAGAGCTGATGGCGGCTCTGGTTAAGTACGCTGACTCTGATGGTACCAAGGACCCTGAGTCTGATGATGATAAGCCGGGAAAGGGAAAGAAGAGCAGCAGCACCAGAGGACAGCAGCATAATCCGGCGAATCAGGGAGGCAATGGTAAGCGCAAATCTGATAATAGTTTGGACTTTGTGGCTAACACCAACGCACAGAATAATGGCCAGCATCGTAAAGGTAAACCGCCCCCACGGGCCGGAGGGTCAGGCTTTAATCTTGAGCAGATGCTAAATCAGCCCTGGCCAAGGCATGGGACGCGAGAAAGACCGTCTGGCCACCTTTGGAAGGATTGCTACATCATGAAGGAGTATAAAAATTCCAATCTTTTTCAAGATAATCATGGACCGGGTGGTGGTTCAGGGTCCGGTTCTCATGGGCCGGGTTATGGCGGTGGCGGTTCTAGTTCTGGATTCCAAGGTAATCAGGGCAATCAAGGCAATCAGGGTGGCTACCATCAACAGTCAGGTCAGGGGAGTCAGCAGCAGCAATCTGGGTATCAGAGTAACCCAAAGCAGCTAAATAGTGGGCAGTACCACGTCTTCACCACAAATTTATGCAGACGGGATCAGAAGCTTCATAAAAGGGCAGTGAACACCGTTGAACCGGCGGTTCCCCGTTATTTGGGCTGGTCTGAGCAGCCCATCATGTGGAGTCGGGAAGATCACCCGCCCCGGGTTGATAATCCGGGTCACCTAGCATTGGTGGTTGCACCCCAGGTTGGAGGGTATAAGTTTACCAAGGTACTCATGGACGGAGGGAGCAGCATCAATATCCTTTTTTACGAAACTTTCCGTCGCATGGGGTTGACAGATAAAAATCTTAAACCGTCGAATACAGTTTTCCATGGTGTGGTGCCTGGTAAGTCGGCATACCCTGTTGGTAAGATAGCTCTGGAAGTTGCCTTTGGAGATGATCATGACTCTAGGTCAGAGACATTAACCTTTGAAGTAGTCAAGATTCACAGCCCGTATCACGCTCTGTTTGGACGGCCGGCTTATGCCAAGTTCATGGCACGGCCTTGTTATGTTTATCTGCAGCTCAAGATGCCGGGTTACAAGGGGACCATCATAGTACATGGGAGCCGAAAGATAGCCTTGGAATGTGAAGAAGGTGATGCGGCTTATGCTGAGTCGGTTTGTGCAATGGAGGAGTTAAAATTTTACAAGGACAATGTTGATCTGGCGGATATGACGTCTTTGAAAAAGCCAACTACAGAGCATGATCCGATTTTGAAGTTTAAATCGGCAGATGACACTAAGATGGTTGATTTTGTTCCTGGCGATTCATCCAAGCAGTTCAGCATCAGTGCTAATATGGATCCGAAATAGGAAAGCGCGCTCATCGAGTTCATCCGTGAGAAGCGGGACATCTTTATAGGGAAACGCAGCAGAAACCAAAATTTTTCCGACCTACGCACCAGCCCAGGAACACTATGGAGACTGCATACAAGGTTTGATCATTTTCGTTACCGACTCGTAGCGCAGCGGAAGTAGAGTCGATGATGATCGGCGGTGCAGATCCCCATAGCTAGGATTTACAACCTCCCAACCGCGAGGATGTATACCCTCATCCGCCACCCGGACAGCCCTCCGGGAGGCGATTGGACAGTCCCCCGGACGGTGTCGTGGACAGCCCTTCGGGAGGACTCACAGAACTCGGACCGGCACTTGGACAGCCCTTTGGGAGGCACTCACGAACAGCCCCACGGGCACTAAGATCGAAACTACGTCCTCTCTACAGAGTTGCACACATACAGTGTCAACTATTCGGCAGGGCTTTGCCGTCTAGAACTAGTTCCCACCGGAACCCAGACAGCCTATCGGCACTACGAAACTATTTCGTGGGAGGGAGAGAAGAAAGGCAGATCATGCATGCCATGTGTGAGAGAGTTGGAGTGGGGATGGAGAGCTCCTCTCCACCTCCTTATATAGTGGTGGAAGGGGTGAGGGGGGGCTGAAATTCAGCCCACAAAACATGCACCCACTAAACAAGGAAAACATGTTCCCACCAAACATGGAGAAAACATGTTCCCTTGTCCATGGTGTTCCCCCATGGGGCCCCACCTTCCTCCCAACACTCTCCACCATTTGTGGGGGCTTCCCCCCACCATGGGGGCCCCCCCCAACATCTTTGTCCAGCCACAAGGGGCTGCCCCCTCAAGGGGGGGCGCCCCCAAAACAGCCCCCACGATCCGTGGGATCTTGTCCCCTCACGCTGGGACAAAATGTTTTCCGCGACTATTACTTCTGAAAAATTCTAGAAGGTCCCAGAACATTTCCGACACCCTCTAAAATTATCTGGACATGCTCTGGAACATTTCCAGTATGATGGTTTAATTTAAAACCATCTTTGTTTACCTGGTAAACAACTCCGGCAGCTCCGAAACTTTTTTTCGGTTTTTTCTCCGGAAAAATTCCAGAAATTACCAGACAAATCTGGCAACCTCCAAAACATTTCCGGTGCTTGCCGAAACCTTTTTGGATCAATGGTTTTATCCGAAACAACTTTTCGGTTTTACCGAAACTTTTTTTGTGTTCTCTCTCCGGAACTCTTCTGTTGTCTCCGAAACTTTTTCTGTGATTTTCTCTCAGATTCCCTGTCTAGAATTCAGCAGATAGATGACCCTTAAGCGTGTGACCCTATAGGTTCGGTGAAGTATAGACATGACCGGAGCACCTTCCGATCAATGATCAGCATCGGAGCCGTGGACACCCATATTGATCCCTATACCCACACGAATGAATATTCGAGTGAACCTCCAGTTGCCGTGTGCTATTCCTGTTGCTTCGCGATATGTTACAAATACCCGAGGTTAGACATGTAGGCATTTCCTTGGATCGACAACTTGTCCACTATGCTAGTTACCTCGTTACCGGTATCGTTCTCTTTTCTCGTTCCCGTGTTCCGGCATCCCCGTGATCAAATCACAAAGTGTCTGGCCAGACGATGATGGATACCGTAACACCGAGAGGGCCCAGAGATATCTCTCCATCGTCGGAGGAGCAAATCCCAATCTTGAGCTATCAAGTTACTTGACACACTTTTCCATGAACCCGTAAGCCGCCGTAATAGCCACCCATTTACGGATGATGTTTAACAAACCCCAAAGTTCATGAAGCAAGCATGAAGAAACTCGATACTCTCATGGTCTAAGGAATCATGCAAACATTAACCATCTCTGTGTTATTAACCAATTAACTTGTGACGAATGAATCTCATAGCATAACATCAATTCGGGTCGATTCAACACAAATGTTCTTCTAACATTGTGCCCTCAAAATTGCTGGCATAGACATGCCCATGATCAGGAAAACAGAACCATCATGCAACACTTGAGCCAGTCATAGAGGCTTGACTAGGAATACATTTTACCGTTTATTATTCCGCACGTGCATATGAATCTTCCTCCGAGCCTCGTGGTTATTGTAGACTCGAGAACCATAGCAGTTATAGCATGGAACATAAACCTAATTATGAACAGGGAGATAATCAATAACATTTATTATTGCCTCTAGGGCATATCTCCTACAATCTTTGCATGGAAACCTTCTGACATGCTGTGTACCGAGGGAACTCGCTGAGCACACTCTCAATATTGATCCCAAGTTTAAACCGATCAAGCAGTTTCTTCGTCGTTTCAATGAAGAAAGGCGTAAGGCCATTGGTGAGGAGGTAGCCCGGCTCTTGGCGGCTGGGTTTATTGTTGAAGTTTTTCATCCTGAGTGGTTGGCTAACCCGGTGCTGGTACTTAAGAAGAACGGCACTTGGCGCATGTGTGTGGACTACACGGATTTAAACAAGGCTTGTCCGGCTGATCCTTTTGCTCTCCCTCGTATTGATCAGATTATTGATGCTACGGCGGGTTGTGAGCGTTTGAGTTTTTTGGATGCTTATTCTGGTTATCATCAGATCAAGATGGCAGTTAAGGACCAGGAGATGACAGCTTTCATAACTCCCTTTGGAGCCTTCTGCTATGTGTCTATGCCTTTTGGGCTCAAGAGTGCCCAGGCGACTTACCAGCGATGTGTGCAGAATTGTCTTCATAATCAGATTGGACGCAATGTTCATGCTTATGTGGATGACATTGTGGTAAAATCCAGAAAGAAGGAGACGTTGATAGACGACTTGAAGGAAACCTTTGATAATCTCCGAGTTTATAAGATGATGCTTAATCCGGCCAAGTGTGTTTTTGGTGTGCCGGCGGGTAAGCTTTTGGGCTTTCTGGTGTCTAACAGGGGCATTGAAGCTAATCCGAAGAAGATCAAAGCCATTACTTCTCTGGCTAAACCGGCGTGTATCAATGATGTTCAACGTCTGGCGGGTCGTATTGCGGCGCTAAGCCGGTTCATAAGCCGCCTCGGTGAGAAGGCCATCCCTTTGTATCAGATGATGAAAAAGACAGTTGACTTCATCTGGAGTGACGCTGCTAATGAGGCATTTGAGGCGCTTAAGAAGCAGCTGGCTGAGCCGCCGGTCCTAGCTGCGCCCGTTGATAAGGAGCCGCTGTTGTTATATGTGGCTGCTAATAGCCGGGCTGTTAGTGTGGCTATTCTGGTTGAAAGGAAAGAGGCAGGCAAGGAATATCCAGTTCAACGGCCGGTTTATTATATCAGCGAAGTGCTTATTGAGTCCAAGCAGAGATACCCACATTGGCAGAAGCAAGTATATGGGGTTTTCATGGCAAGCCGGAAGCTTAAGCCATATTTTCAGGGTCACCCCATTACGGTGGTTAGCTCTGCTCCTTTAGGAGATATCATCCAAAACAGGGAAGCAACAGGCCGGGTTGCCAAATGGGCCATTGAACTTGGGCCTCATGGTTTGAAGTATATGCCTCGCACGGCCATCAAGTCTCAAGCCCTGGTGGATTTCATCAATGACTGGATAGAGCTGCAGATGCCTGAGGAAAAACAAGATAACACGTATTGGACTATTCACTTTGATGGGTCCAGGCAATTGGAGGGCCCGGGGGCTGGAGTTGTGCTAGCTTCCCCTTGAGGTGATAAATTTTGTTATGTTGTCCGTTTGATGTTCCCTTGCACTAACAATGCAGCTGAATATGAGGCCTTGCTCCACGGTCTTCGGATGGCTAAGGAGATGAACTTAAGCCGGGTAAGGTGCTTTGGTGACTCAGATTTGGTGGCTCAACAAGTCTCTGGTACTTGGGATTCTAAGGATCCCCTCATGGCGGCTTATCGACGAGTGGTGGATATTATTGCTGGTCACTTCAAGGGTTATCAAGTTGAGCATGTTGATCGGAGGAAAAATGAAGCGGCTGACGCCTTAAGCCGGTTGGGTTCTCAACGTAAACCGGTGCCACCTAATGTCTTTCTTGACGTTTTGCATAACCCGTCGGTCAAGTTACCTACAGAGGAGGATTTGTCTATTCCTTACCCGGAAGCTCAGTTGGTGGCGGCTCTTCATGTTATTCCTGATTGGACAGTTCCATATTTGGCATATATGACCCGGGGCGAGTTACCTGAGGATGAAACCTTGGCCAGGCAAATAACCCGGCGGTCCAAGTCAATGACAATTATCAATGGAGAGCTGCACCATTGCAGTGTTACCGGGGCGTTTCAACGTTGTGTTTCTCCTGAAGAAGGCTGTGAGATTCTGCGTGAGATCCATGAAGGAGATTGTGGTCATCACGCCGGCTCTAAATCTCTTGTAGCCAAGGCCTTTCGTCACGGTTTTTATTGGCTGACGACTCATGCTGATGCTGAGGACTTGGTCAAAAAATGTGACGGTTGTCAGAAGTTTTCACATCGAGCTCATGTTCCGGCTCAGGAGTTGAGAATGATTCCAATCAAGTGGCCATTTGCAGTTTGGGGTCTTGATATGGTTGGACCTTTTAAGAGGTCCAAGGATAAGAAGACCCACCTCTTGGTGGCGGATGATAAATTCACTAAGTGGGTAGAGGCAGTGCCAGTCAGTAAGTGTGATGCAGCAACGGCGGTTCAATTCATGAAGAAGTTGATCTTCCGTTTTGGCTTTCCACACAGCATTGTAACAGACAATGGAACTAATCTCTCCAAGGGTGCTATGAAAGAATTTTGTCAACGTGAGCATATCCGGCTTGATGTATCATCGGTGGCTCACCCCCAATCTAATGGTCAAGCTGAGAGAGACCATCAAGAGATCCTGAGAGGCATCAAGCCCCGGCTTATGGTTCCCTTACAGAGGACGCCGGGGTTGTTGGGTAGAAGAGTTACCCTCGGTGCTATGGAGCATCAACACAACGCCCAACAGATCTATAGGTTACACGCCTTTTTTCATGGTTTATGGAGCAGAGGCGGTTCTCCCCAGTGACATCCGTCACGACTCACCCCGTGTGGCGGCTTACGTTGAAGCTGATAATGAAAAGGCAAGTTAGGATGCACTTGACCTGTTAGACGAGGCGCGTGATCTTGCAGTGGCTCATTCGGTGATTTACCAGCAAGATCTACGTCGTTATCACAGCCGCCGGGTCAAGACCAGAACCTTTCAAGAAGGCGACTTAGTGCTCCGGCTTATCCAGGATCAGATTGAGATGCACAAGTTATCCCCACCTTGGGAAGGACCCTTTGTGGTCAGCAAGAATCTGAACAATGGGTCATACTACCTTATTGATGTTCGAGACCACAAGGACTCACGCACGTCGGAGGAAGAGACTCGCCGGCCGTGGAATATCGCTCATCTTCGGCCATACTACACCTGAGCCATTGGCTCTTCTGATGTACATATTTTTGACAATGTATATATTGTGATCAATATAATAAACCGGCACCCCTGCTAAAGCAGGGCCTCTCGTTTTTTCTTAACGAGTCTTTGGTTACTTGGGGGCTTCCGGCTTATGAGCGAAGTTATGATTACCCCTTGAACCGGCTTAAAAGCCAATTGAAAAAAAAACTTGGGGGCTTGTTACCCAGGTTGAAGGTACCAAAGAGAGTCTGTTGCAAAATCACAGCTCAAAGGTAGGTGCCCCTTGAGCACAGCTCAAAAATATTACTTGGGGGCTCCTTGATTCTAAAGAACAAAGAGTTTGTATAACCCTTGTAATAGGCTTAAAAGCCAGGCTTGGAAGCCAGGTGTATTCACCTAAAACCTCGGGTTATACTGCCTTTTTAAGTAAGCCACTCCGCCCAGGTATTCCTGGAATGACCCGCCGAACGTTTGACAAGTCAATCTTATACAGACCCTGAACTTGTCAAAGTTAAAATGACGATTGGTTATGTGAGGTCCATCTTATAAGGTTTGTATATAGGTTTAACTCAGTGGCTGTGTGGCCCGTGAAAGCACTCGATTTTCGGCCTAGCAGCCCATGAAAAGCCTCATTTTTTCGTTTGTTTTATTCCATAGTTTTTGAGGTTTATTTGATGAGGCTTATAATGCTTTATGATCATAATTCATCCGGTGTTTATTAACCCGGCCTGGCTTTTGACTATAAGTCGCCAGTATGAGATAAGATAATATCCGGTGTTTATTAACCCGGCCTGGTTTTGTTCATAAGCCAAGCAATCTATGATAATTACCAGTGCTCAAAGTTTGGGTTCTCCCCCTTACTACACCGGTTTGGTAAACCAACAGTGTGATCAAATATCACAAGTATGATATATTTCAAATTTGGTTATTCTTAAAGTCCAGCCTTGGGTATAAGCTATGTTAGTCTCCATGGTTTTATATTGGGCGTTATGACCCGTCCAGCAGTAAACCGCCAGGACACTTTTAATCCATTGCATGCAGGAGCAGATTCCACAGTGTTAATATTATAAGCATAAGTGGCATATCTTAACATGGTGGATTAGTAGTGTCATGCAAATTAAATATGCACGATGGCATAGCAAAACGAGAGTTTAAGCTAGCCTATTACAAGGCGTTTGGGGCCCAAAAGAATAATTGTTTTAACATGTCTTAAAGAAAGCAGCTGCTAAACCGGCCCCCGGTTTACGAGTCCTGGCCTGGCTGACTTGAAGGTTGCGGATCGTCCAGCGCCGGTTCATCTTCCTCCTCTTTACCCAGTGGCTGGAAGTCAATGGTGGTCCAATCAATCCCAGTTAAGGCCTTGAATACAGCTTCATCACTTATAAGTGTGGAGGGGTCAACATCAGGGGCATAGGTATGCTTACGGATTGGAGGAATAAGGTTTGGGGCATCATAAGTTGGTGTGTTAACTCTCTTGTTGTTGGCATCATAAATCGACTAATAATGTGAAAGATCGGTTTCTTCAGCCAACGGGCGCACTTCCCTCGTCAAGGCTCTGAGGTCATCAATATTAAACTCTGACCCGTCCTCCTTTATGCTCGGGTAGCCGTTTCCCACATCGGCCGGATCAAGATCAGATATCCAAGCTTTGGCCCGAGTCAGTGCAGTAAGAGCACCCGCCCTGGCAGCTGACTTCGTTAGCTCTTCAAACTGTGCAGGCATCATCGCCAGCCTTTCCAACGTCTCCTTGATCAAGGTTGGGGGCGGTTTATTATGGGAAGCTGTGCAGATAACCCGTTGTACGCCGGTATATAATTGCTCTATAAGTGTATAGGCGGCTTTCGGTTTTTGCCGCATATCTGAGCCAACATGAGCAATGCGAGTTCCTGCATCATCAAAAACATCGGTAAACCGGCAGTCTCTTACATAATACATGTTCAAAGCTTATAAAGAAGTTATTTACCAAATATGGCAGCGGTCATGGCATTTATTTGTTGTTTCAAGCCAGTCAGCTCCTCAGCTACCGAATTAAGGGCAGCCTCAGCATCCTCAGCCCTCTTCAGCAGAGTTGACTTTTCTGTATCCCAACCTGCCCGCTCGTTCTTAAAGCTCTCCTTCAGTTTTTCCATTGCTGTTAAGGCACTGGTCAGTTCTTCCTTGGCTTTGGAGGTCTCAGCTTGTTGTGACTTAATATTTTCTTGAAGGTCGGCGATTTGAGATTCCTTCTTGTTAAGATCAGCCTGCAAGAGACATGTAATTAATTAGATAGCAGTGCATATTCAAAGTCCCAAGCACATAACAAGTAATATACTTGGCACTTGGGGGCTAATGTCTATTGCTTCTTATCAAAAAAAAATTACAAGTCCCAAGCACATAACAACTATCAGCTTGATGGTCAACCAGATTATAAAGGTCCTAAGTAAGAATTTTGAGCCTTACAGCATAATTAGTCTCAACTTAACATATTTGTTAAGTCGACCCTTGGGGGCTACACAGGCGAAATTGAAGAGTTATTATTCTAAAGTCCAAATTCATATTGACATTATAAACAGGCCCTTGCGGGCTAGTGGAGTTGATCTATATGGTTCTTGAAAGTTTGCAGAACATTCTATTCTTTTATGTCCAGTAAACTTGGCGGCTAAGGGAAGAATATTTATGCAGAGTTAACAGCATTTACCTCATATCGCTCCTTCATCATGTTCAGTAAACCGGCTTCATAATCACGGCTTGTGTGCAAATGGTTTAAAAACCCAGAATGAATATCTTGGGCGCTGAGGTGGGCATAGCTTTCCAAGTCCACCTTCCACTTGCCCTTGTCAACAGCAGAAAATTCTTCTTTGGCACTATGTTTTGACAGAGCAGTGGGGTTGCCTGGGGCTGTACACCCAACACCGGTAACTACAACATCGTCGGCTTTATCATCAGCAGCCTTAGTTGGGCTTGGCGGGTTATCAGCATGCCCCATCGGATCAATTTCCATCTGTTCAACAAAGGTTTCATGATCTTGCGGTGGCGGATCATAAAGAATAGCTTCAGTATTTGGTTCAAACTATTCCGGGTTCTTTTCCGGATCAGTTGGCGCGCTGTCATCAGCCGGTTTGTTCAATTTGGCCTTTTTACTGGGTCTGGCCTTGGCTCTGACAGAGACGCAAATAACAGGTTAGCATAATGATCAAGCATAAGGGATAAGGGGTTAGTTAAAAATGCTCACCCAGGAACAGTTTTGAGGGTTGGGATTTGTGTCCCTGTGGACTCGCCAGAGGATGAATGGGAAGTTCCCTGATAGTTTGAATTAGACGGATTAAGCGGTTGTTGGAAATAACCCGCCTTGGGATAAGATGTGTCAGAAATAGAAGAGACCTCTGGGCGGCGTTTACGAACTGGCGAGTTCGGTAAACCGGAAGAAGTGACCACATGGCCGCTATGCCGGGTTGTGCGGCGAGCTTCATGTTGCTGTTTCTTCAAAAGAAAGTTTGGATCCAAGTAAGCTAGGGGGTGAGAAAATCTTACTTTCCGGCTTGCTTGTCGGGTTTTCTGTGTCGGCAGAGGTTCTAAACCGGATGAGAGAATAGTTACCTCTATGTCATTTGCGCGGCTAGCTTCTGCGTCGTCCTGATAAAAATCATCATCAATTAGACGTATGAAAAAAAGAGCCAAGTGAATCAAGTTCTACCTCTGACTCCGGATTATCATTGTCAATGTTTAACTCGGTAGGCTCGGTGTTTTTCTTCTTAGCGGGCTTCTTGTTGACCTTGGTCTTGACACGAAGTGTTTTGGCCAGTTTATCCTGCGGTTTCTTCTTCCAGAACGGATCATCACCCTGTTTAAAGATTGAAAAGATCATAAAGGAGTATTAAGAATATGGATTAAAGCAGGAGTGGGGCAATTCTTACAGCTGGCGGTTTATTTGAAGCACAGAAAGGACTAAGTCCTGTTTTGCTACAGTTGGTCACCGGTTCATCCAACATCTTCTTGACAGATTCAGTAATTTCAGTATCAGTCAGCTGAATATCAGTGTGGTGTTGAGGGTCTTTCACATCCCCTGTGTACTCACACATTAAACCGGGGCGACGGCTTAAAGGCAAAATGCTCCAAGATACCCAACAACGGACAAAATCAATGCCTGTCAAACCGTTTGCCATAAAGGCTCTGAGCTTTGAAAGCTGTGGCGCATATTTGGACCGTTCCTTTGCATTGAGTCTTTGGGGGAATGGATGTGCATCGGTAAGCCGGTGAGCACGGTAACCCGGCAGAGGATTCTCGCCAGCTGGAGATGTATCTTGGCAATAGAACCAAGTTTGATTCCAATCTTTGGGATGGCTATGATGCCTAGCGTGAGGGAAGTTGACGTCTTTTCTCTTCTGAATTGAAACCCCGCCAAGTTCAGTATTGGGCCCATCCGTAAACTTAGTACGGTGGTTTAAATAGAAGAAATCTCTGAACAGGTCGACTATGGACTCTTCTTGCAGGTAGGCTTCACAAAACACTTGAAAATTGCAAATATTGGACACGGAGTTAGGCCCAATATCTTGAGGGTGAAGTTGGAAGAAGTGAAGCACATCACGGAAATTTTTTGATCCGGGAGGGCTGAACCCTCGACTCAGATGATCAACAAAAATGATCACTTCCCCATCCTTGGGCTCAGGAGGATTTTCTGGTCCGGGGGTTCTCCAGTGGATGTCTTCCTTTTTCGCTAAAGCGCCGATTGCAACGCACCCTGTGACGCCCCCGACTCAATCGTACACTAATCATACACGCAAACGTGTACGATCAAGCACAGGGACTCACGGGAAGATATCACAACACAACTCTAACACAATTTAAACGGAGGTCCACAATATTACAGACCAGGGATCCGAATATCCGAATACATAAGTCAGACATACAGATATTATCTGAGTACAGACATAGTTAGACAAGTTTTGCCTTAAGAAGGCTAGCACAAACAGCGACACTGGATCGAAAGGCGTTGGCATCCTGCTTGGGAGCCTCCGATCCTACTACTGGTAGGCTGGCTCAATCCAGTAGTAAGTACCCTCTGGACCCTCCTGGTAGTACGCTCCGGTGGTGGCATCTGGCTCCTGGACTCCATCGTCTGATGTATCATCAAGGTGGGGTATATGGGGAAAAGAGAAAGTAAAGCAACCGTGAGTACTCATCCGAAGTACTCAGCAAGCAAGGATCTATACTACATATGCAACATTATCAATGGAGAAGGCTGTATAAGTGGACTGGGCTGCAGAAATGCCAGAATAGAGAGAAGGCCTAGTCCTATCGAAGACTAGCATCTTCAAATATCTTCACAAGGCCATCATCTCGCAGCAGTAGAAGAGAGTAGAATAGCATATTATTTAGCAAACATGTTGAAGTGCAGCTTAAAGATCCTTCCTCGACTCCCAAGCGAGAAAGCGATCCCGAAGCTTCAATTAAGTAACAAGTATCCAGTTCAAGTAGTAGATCGGGATACACAAACTGAGCGTCCTTTACCGAAGGACCGGCTATCGATAGAAGATTCATCCCTGCAGGGGTGCACTACTGTTACCCAACACACTCGATCAACTCTGGCCGGACACACTTGCTGGGTAATGCCCATCCTCGGAAGATCAAAACGAAGCAGCGCTCTACCTAGGCTCGGCAGAGAGGTCAGCACGCCGGACTAACCTATGCACCCAGAGGTCTCGGGCCATCGCCCTGGGCACCCTGCACGTTGCGAGACTGGCCGGGGTGCAGGCGCGACACTGAGCTCGTCAGTGAAGTATCCAGCCCAATCCCGACAATCAGCCCGCACGGTGAATCGTGACGTCAGATGAGCTTTCGGGAGAAACGTACTTCGCAGAGGGTCCCATAACCATTATCCCGCATGGTGGTAGTGCGTATAGGGCACGTCGACCCACTCAGATCACACACCCAAATCCAATAGGCTCAATTAGTATCACGCGGAGACAATCAGAGTCTCTGATGCTCCGCCACAATGTCACACTCGAGTGCCCTTCCGGCACACCCGACATCACAAATCCCCAGTGGGTACCCACCAGGGTGGACCCGCCTGTAACAAGGGTCAAAGTAACCGTGTGGTCATAACATCAAGGGGGGAAGCCCGAGGAATCACCCTCGGTGGTTTCCACTCGACGAAATCATCAGGGTGAGCATATGAGGCATCACCCTCGAGGTTCACACTGAGGGTTGCACAACAGAGTCGTATCGGAAGTGGAGGAGGAATCACGCTCGATGACTATGACCGAACAGCTACACCGCAGAGTATTCATCGGGAGTGCGTTACGAGGTATCACCCTCGGCACTCGATAGTTACTACGCAGAGTCGTACAACAAAGGGGGTGTGAAGTGAGGTGTCGGTCTCTGGTCGACGATCACGTTGATCGAGTCATCGATGACCAAGCAGGGGCATCAAGGATAAGGTGGTGGGGTCACTGATGGTTCACTACCAACCTATACTAAACAGTTTATCATAGGCAGGTAAGGTAGCAATGAACAGGTTACAACAGCAGGCTATGCATCAGAATAGGAGCATACATTAACAGTAGCAAAATCTAATGCAAGCAGGAGAATAGAATGGGCGATATCTGGATGCTCGGTGGGGGGGGGCTTGCCTGGTTGCTCTGCAAGAGAGAGAGATCGCCAACGGGCTGCTCGTCGGTAGTGTAGTCGTATCCAGGTGCAGCGTCATCGGTCTCGGCGTCTATCGAGATAGAGAAGGGAGGGGAGAGAAACAATAAATTCACGGCAATAATGCAAACAATATGTATGACATGCCTAAATGATATCCGGGGTGTTCTACTGCCTAACTAAATGATTTAGTTAATTTAGGAATTTATTTAATTAAATTTGGGCACTATTCATTTATCGAAATCGATCTAAAAGTTCAATGTTCTTATAGCTAGAGGTATCTGACGAGAATACGGAGGGCGTATTCGGGTTCGTATCGGAATTCTGAGCAAGTTTCATGTATAAAGTATTTTCATCGGAGTTACGGATTATTTAATATGATTTTCTAAAGTTTTTATTAATTTCTGGATTTAATTAATTATTTAAATTAACATTATCCGAAACAGTGTTATGCTGACGTCATCATGACGTCAGCATGACATCAGCAGGCGTCCTGACATGTGGGTCCCACATGTCATAGACTGGTTAGGTTAATTAGGGTTAACTAATTAATTAACATTTAATTAAACTAATTAATTAAATTAGATTAATCTAAACAGGGTTAATTAACTTAATTAATTAACTAATTAATTAATTATTTTTAATTATTTTTATTTCCTATTTTCGTTTTTTTAGGGGCTGGGCCCCATCTGTCGGTGGCACAGGGCGCGGGGGCCCCACCCGCCAGTGGCACGAGGCCACGGGTGTTGGCGACGGGTGCGTGCGCGGCGCGTGCGTGGGCGCGCGGGGGCGTGGCGAGGGCGCGGCGACGGCGGTGTGCGCGAGCGTGCGCGCGGGCGGCGGCAGCAGCCGCAGGGGCGAGCGGCGGCACGGGGGCGCGCGTGCGGCAGAGCGGGGCGATGCGGGCGCGGTGCGCGGGAGCGGACGACGCGGGCGTGGCCAGCCGCGCGCCGGAGCGCGAGCAGGGCGGCGGGAGGCGGCGGTGTCCGAGGGGAAAAGGAGGCGACGGGCGCGGCGGAGCTCACCGCGAGCTGTAGGGGAGGGGCAGCGGGCGCGAGAAGGACGGCGACGGGGTGGCGGAGAGGCGACGGCGCGATGGCGCGTCAGGCGCGGGGCGCGGTCGGCGCGTTCACTCAAATTTACACCTTGTGAAGCAGATTTGTCAATCGTTTTGCAATCTTGGAAAGTTCTCAACGAATCGACGGCATAACTAGCAAGTCCGAGAAAACTTCTGACTTGCTTAACATTCTCGGGGGAGTCCAGTCAAGAATAGCCTGAACTCGTTCGGGGTTAACAAACATTCATCCTTGGAAATCACATGACCAAGGTAAGTTACTTCAGAAAGCCAAAATTCACATTTGGAATACTTGGCAACAACTGGTGTTCTCGGAGCCTTTCTAGTACAGACAGGAGGTGTTCTGCATGTTCTTCTATTCTAGAAATATCAGGATATCATCCAAATAAACCATGATGAATTTGTCGAGGTAATCCATGAATATATAATCATCACGACGGGAGAAAGTTGCTGGAGCATTCGTTAGGCCAAATGACATGACGGTGTATTCATAGGAGCCAAACGAGTGACGAGCAGTCTTGGGAATATCCTCTTCACGGACAGATCTGGTGATAACCCAACCTCAAGTCGAGTTAGAGAACACCGATGATCGATCAACTTGCTGGATCCACTCTCCGTGTGCACTCTGATGCAGAACGGTCTCGAGCTGTAAGAAGAGGTCCACGTGGGGTGTATGACCTAACAGCAGGCCCATCACTACCAGATACATTTGAGTCCTGGCGGGTAAAGGATGTGCTCCGGATGTATCCCTGCGTGAACAAGGGTAGCAACTTCGTCATAGCATCGTAGAGACGTGCTCGAGTGGCAACCAACTCGACGGCAAGAGCCCGAACAGCGCGATCCAGAGCCTGAGTGCACTGAATCAGAACGCGGGTCAGCGACGAGTGCTCACGGGGCACAGATAGCTGTGTAATATCTAGTAGCATCTCCAGCAGGGGCATACGAAAGTATCGGAACTCAGAGTCATCCAAGATATCGCTGAACTATCCTTGGAGACGTGCGACAGCAGAGTAGGCGGCCTCACTGGACTGCCATTTCAATCGTCATGCCGATACCGTGGAAAAGGTGTAGTCGGTGTGCTGAGTCATTTTGCTAATCATAGATACGAACATCAGCATGGTACTGCTCCTGATTGAACTCGCGGTAATCTCGTAAACCAAGTAATCAGGATACCAACGGTAGCCAAGTTTGGTCATGAGAGCGATTAGGACAGCTGGAAACCCAGGGGCATCACGAGCCCAAGTGCGAAGCACAAGCTGTGTCGTAGGATGTGGTGGGAAACAAACGGTCCATCTGAAACAGAGGAAATTCAGATTTGTCAAAAGACAATGAGAAGTTTAACACAACTCGGAGAGAGGTTAAACAAAACAGAAGGGAAAATGATTATCAGACTAATCAGATCAACGACAGGGAAATCGCACAGATATCCAGCTCTCGGGTATATGGATTTACGAGACATAAGTGTCGGCGTTAGTAAAATTTATTTAACCGAGTAGAAGAGAGATCAGAGTCCAGAGTATAGACGAGGAATAAAAGATCCTAATACCACCAGTTGGCGATGTGGGCCCGTAAGCCACACAGCCAAGTTAGTAAATTAGTTTTTCGGTTTCTACACCAACTTCGGCCAAAGAATTGGAAGGGGGTTCTACAGGCAGTCGGCTTTGATACCAACTTGTGACGCCCCCGACTCAATCGTACACTAATCATACAAGCAAACGTGGACGATCAAGCACCAGGGACTCAGGGAAGATACCACAACACAAACTCTAACACAATTTAAACGGAGGTCCACAATATTACAGACCAGGGATCGAAGATCCGAATACATAAGTCAGTCATACAAATATTATCTGAATACAGACATAGTTAGACAAGTTTTGCCTTTAGAGGCTAGCACAAACAGCGACACTGGATCGAAAAGCGTTGGCATCCTGCTTGGGAGCCTCGATCCTACTATGGTCGGCTGGCTCAATCAGTAGTAAGTACCTCTGGACCCTCCTGGTAGTACGCTCCGGTGGTGGCATCTGGCTCCGGACCCGTCTGATGTATCATCAGGTGGGGTATATGGGGAAAAGAGAAAGTAAAGCAACCGTGAGTACTCATCCGAAGTACTCAGCAAGCAAGGATCTATACACATATGCAACATTATCAATGGAGAAGGCTGTTGTATATGTGGACTGTGCTGCAGAAAAGCAGAATAGAGAGAAGGCCTAGTCCTATCGAAGACTAGCATCTTCAAATCTTTCACAAGGCCATCATCTCGCAGCGTAGAAGACAGTAGAATAGCTATTATTAGCAAACATTGTGAAGTACAGCTTAAAGATCCTTCCGACTCCCAAGCGAGAAAGGATCCGAAGCTTCAATTAAGTAACAAGTATCCAGTTCAAGTAGAGATCGGGATACACAAACTGAGCGTCCCTTACCGTAAAACCGGCTATCGATAGATATCATCCCTGCAGGGGTGCACTATTGTACCCAACACGCGATCAACTCTGGCCGGACACAATTGCTGGGTAATGCCTCCTCGGAAGATCAACATGAAGCAGCGCTCTACCTAGGCTCGCAGAGAGGTCAGCACGCCGGACTAACCTATGCACCCAGAGGTCGGGCCAGCGCCTGGGCACCCTGCGCGTTGGAGACTGGCGGGGTGCAGGGCGACAACTGAGTGTCAGTGAAGTATCCAGCCAATGCCGACAATCAGCCGCGCACGGTGAATCGTGACGTCAGACGAGCTTCGGGAGAAACGTACTTTGCAGGGGTCCCATAACCATATCCCGCGTGGTGGTACTACGTATAGGGCACGTCGACCCACTCAGATCACACACCAAATCCAATAGGCTCATTAGTATCACGCGGAGACAATCAGAGTCTCTGATGCTCCGCCACAATGTCACCCTCGAGTGCCCTTCCGGCACACCCGACATTAGATCCCCAGCGGGTACCCACCAGGGTGGACCTCCTATAATAAGGGTCAAAGTAACCATGTGGTCAAACATCAAGGGGGGAAACCCGAGGAATCACCCTCGGGGATTCCACTCGACGAAATCATCAGGGTGAACGTATGAGGCATCACCCCGAGGTTCACACTGAGGGTTGCACGACAGAGTCGTATCGGAAGTGGAGAAGGAGGAATCACCCTCGTGGACCATGAAAAACAGCTACACTGCAGTGTATTCATCGGGAGTGCGTTACGAGGTATACCATCGGCACTCGATAGTTACTAAGCAGGTCGTACAACTAAGGGGGTGTGAAGTGAGGTGTCGGTCTCTGGTCGACGATCAGTTGATGAGTCATCGATGATCAAGCAGGGGCATCAAGGATAAGGTGGTGGTGTCACAGATGGTCACTACCAACCTATAAAAATTTCTTTCAAAAAAAAACAAACAAACAAAAGCCGAACAAAAAAAAAAAAATACAAAACACCAAAGATAAAGAAAAAAAACTTCCCATCTCAATAACCCCCATTGATTATATCTTTGGTTTCCTCTGCTATCATCAGTAACAAACCAAATAAAAAAAAGCAACAAAAAAACCGCTACAACCAATCGAACCACAAAAAAGCAAAATAAAAACAAAAAAAAACATAACAAATAACCACAAA
The DNA here is from genome assembly GCA_011799875.1 of Thinopyrum elongatum. NCBI lineage: Eukaryota > Viridiplantae > Streptophyta > Magnoliopsida > Poales > Poaceae > Thinopyrum > Thinopyrum elongatum. The sequence continues at coordinate 719,084,147 of CM022298.1, forward strand.
AATCACAAAAACAATACAAAAGCAACAACAACACAATCTCACAAATACAAAAAAAAAAAATACAAACAAGCCAAAAAACAAATAAAAAGAAACGCCCTACACCAAAAAACAAAAACCCATAAAGAAAAGCAAAAAACAAACAAAAAAAACCCAAACAAAAAAACAAAAAAACAACAAAAAACAGAAAAAAACAAAAAAAAAAAAAAGCAAACAAAAGGACAAAAAACAACAAACCCAACAAACAAATAAAAACAAAAAAAAAACAAAAAAAAAAAAAAAAACCCACCCCCCGAGCCACTACGTACACGCGCCAAAAGACAAAAAAAAAAACAACGAAAACAAAAGGGGGGGGGGGGCGGGGGGGGGGTGTTGGCGGGGGGGTGGTGGCGAAGAAAAAAAACAAAAACCAAAACAAACAAAAAAAAAAAAAAAAAAAAAAAAAAAAGGGAACCGTTAAAAATGTTTTGTTTAAAAAAAAAAACAAAAAAAATAAAAAATAAAAAAAAAAAAAAAACAAACAAAAAAACAAAAAAAAAAAAAAAAAAAAAAAAAAACAAAAAAAAAAACAAAAACAAACAAAAAAAAAAAAAGAAAAACAAACAAAAAAAAAAAAAACAAAAAAACAAAAAGGGGGGGGGGGGGAGGGGGGGTGGGGGGTGGTGGCGGGGGGGAGGGCGGGGGGGGGGGGGGGTGGGGGGGGGGGGGGGGGGGGGGGGGTGGGGTGGGGGGGGGGGGGGGGGGGGTGGGGGTGGGGGGGGGGGGGGGGGGTGGCGGGGGGGGGGTGGGGTGGGGGGGGGGGGGGGGGGGGGGGGGGGGGGGGGGGGGGGGGGTGGGGGGGGGGGGGGGGGGGAGGGGGGGGGGGGGGGGGGTGGGGGGGGGGGGGGGGGGGGGGGGGCGGGGGGGGGGGCGGGGGGGCGGGGGGGGGGGGGGGTGGGGGGAGTGGGGGGGTCCAGCCCCCCCCCCCGCCCCCCCACCCCACTAAGAAAGGTAGGTAGCAATGAACACATTACAACAGAGCGTTGATCAGGCAATAGGAGCATACTTAATAGTAGCAAAATCTAATGCAGCAGGAGAAGCATAGAATGGGGCGATATCTGGATGCCAAGGGGGGGGGGGGGATGCCAGTTGCTCTGGCAAAGAGATAGAGATCGCCAACGGGTGCTCCGGTAGTGTAGGCGTATCCAGGTGCAGCGTCGTCGGTCTCGGCGTCTTCGAGAGAGAGAGGAGGGGAGAGAAACAAAAGACTTCACGGCAATAATGCAAACAATATGTATGACGCCTAAATGAGGATGCCGGGGGTTCTATTGCGAACTAGAAGATTATTAATTTAGGCTCTTTTTCTTTTTATTTAATCATATCTCCTGTTTAGTAAATAGTTGGGCCTCTAAATGATTTTTGTATAACATAGGAATTGCTCCAACAAATACTAGGCATTACCTACCACTACCAAAAATTAGTTTGGAGTTAACTTGAGTTCACACAAATTTTTATAATAATTAAAATGCGTTAATCCTTCCTGTTTAGGTAATGTTAGTGCCACCTAATTAATTTATTAATTGTTGGTTTCAATTTTAGAATAGTCTCTGCAATATTTGCTATTTATTGAACATTTTAGTTTCTTTGTTGGATAACTTTTATTTTCCACTTTCATTTAAATTTGAATTTGACTTAGGAGTTGAAATGCAATATGATGCTAATGATGATTATGCACTATTAAGCTTGCTGACATGTCATTATCAAAAGTGATTACTGTAGCTAATGACAGGGGGTGTTACAATTCTCCTCATCTATTAAGAATTCTCGTCCCAAGAATTAAGAGGAAGACTGAAAGAAAGTGGGGTATTCTTCACGAAGATGATCCTCGCGTTCCCAAGTGGCCTCATCTTCAGAATGATTTGACCACTGAACCTTGAGGAATTTGATTGACTTTTGACGAGTCCGACGTTCAGCTTCATCAAGAATATGGATGGGATATTCTGGATAAGACAGATCTTCCCGTAATTCAAGCACTTCGTGATCCACAGCTCGAATAGGATCCTTGAAGCAGCGACGGAGTTGGGATACATGAAAGACATCATGTACTTGAGAAAGAATTGGCGGCAACTGCAATTGATATGCCACTTCTCCTCGACGGGCAAGAATACGGAACAGGCCAATGTAGCGAGGAGCTAACTTGCCTTTGATTCCGAACATATGAGTGCCTTTCAACGGAGTGAAGCGGAGGTAAGCTTGCTCGCCAGGTTGATAGACCATTTCCTGGTGCTTGCGGTCATAGTTGCTCTTCTGACGAGACTGAGCAGTTTTCAAATGTTCACGGACAATGCGGACTTGGTCCTCTGCTTGCTGAATAATGTCCGGTCCGACGAGTGAGCGTTCCCCAGTTTCCGACCAATTCAGAGGGGTTCGACACTTACGACCGTATAGAACTTCAAACGGTGCCATCTTCAGACTAGCCTGATAGCTATTGTTGTAAGAGAATTCGTCATACGGGAGAGGTTCCTCCCATTTCTTACCGAAGGAGATGACGCAAGCTCGAAGCATATCTTCGAGCACTTGATTAACTCGTTCAACTTGACCCTGTGACTGAGGGTGAAAAGCGGTGCTGAAAGACAGGTGTGTTCCCATAGCTTCTTGGAAACTATTCCAGAATCTGGAGGTGAAAAGGCTGCCACGATCAGAACTGATCTCCAACGGAACACCGTGGAGTGACACAATTCGGGAAACATACAAGTCTACTAACTGGCTAGCAGTGATTGTCTCTTTAACTGGCAGAAAGTGAGCAACTTTAGAGAATCGGTCAATGACGACAAAAATAGCATCATGACCCTTCTGGGATTTGAGAAAACCAGTAATGAAATCCATTTGGACCTTGTCCCATTTCCATTCAGGAATTGCAAGGGGTTGCAGAGTTCCTGCGGGCCTTTGATGTTGAGCTTTAACGCGGCGGCAAACGTCACACTCAGAAACATAACGAGCAATATCTCGCTTCATATTAGGCCACCAGTATCTCTGACAAATGTCACGGTACATCTTTGTGCTACCAGGATGAATTGACAGAGGAGTGTCATGAGCTTCCATCATAACGTGTTCTCTCTCATCTTTGAACTTAGGTACGAAGAGACGGTGTTGGAAAAATAGGATCCCATCATTATCAAGATGGAACTCCGACGGTTTTCCTTTTTCAAGGTATCGCTTGATCCTTTCAACTTCAGAGTCATACCATTGCATAGTTTTGATGCTGTGTTCTAAATCTGGTTCGTCAACGAGGGTATTGAGATAACCCTGTGGAACAATATGGAGTTTCAATTTACGAAGCTCTTCATAAAGCATAGGTTGTGATTCTTGAACCACATGGTTGCTGCAATAAGCCTTACGACTCAAAGCATCGGCCATTACATTTGCCTTGCCAGGGGTGTATGAGATATTCATATCATAATCGGCTATTGTCTCGAGCCATCTTTGTTGACGAAGGTTCAGATCTGGTTGAGTATATAAATACTTCAAACTTTGATGATCCGTATATATCTCGCAACGGTTACCGAGAAGATAATGTCGCCATAGCTTCAGGGCATAAATAACCGCGGAAAGTTCGAGATCGTGCACTGGGTAATTTTCTTCATGAGGACGCAATTGTCGGGAGGCATAAGCAATCACCTTGCGTTCTTGCATTAGGACACAGCCTAATCCTTGACGGGAGGCATCGCAGTATATCACGAAATCCTTTTGGGAATCTGGGGGTGCTAATACTGGGGCAGATGTCAATTTATCTTTTAGTGTCTGAAAGCTTTCTTGACATTTTTTTGTCCACTCAAATTTAACACCTTTGTGAAGCAGATTTGTCAATCGTTTTGCAATCTTGGAAAAGTTCTCAACGAATCGACGGCAATAACTAGCAAGTCCGAGAAAACTTCTGACTTGCTTAACATTCTTCGGGGGAGTCCAGTCAAGAATAGCCTGAACTCGTTCGGGGTTAACAACAATTCCATCCTTGGAAATCACATGACCAAGGTAAGTTACTTCAGAAAGCCAAAATTCACATTTGGAATACTTGGCATACAACTGGTGTTCTCGGAGCCTTTCTAGTACAAGACGGAGGTGTTCTGCATGTTCTTTTCTATTCTTAGAATATATCAGGATATCATCCAAATAAACCATGATGAATTTGTCGAGGTAATCCATGAATATATAATTCATCAGACGGGAGAAAGTTGCTGGAGCATTCGTTAGGCCAAATGACATGACGGTGTATTCATAGGAGCCATAACGAGTGACGAATGCAGTCTTGGGAATATCCTCTTCACGGACACGGATCTGGTGATAACCCAACCTCAAGTCGAGTTTAGAGAACACCGATGATCGATCAACTTGCTGGATCCTACTCTCCGTGTGCACTCTGATGCAGAATCCGGTCTCGAGCTGTAAGAAGAGGTCCACGTGCGGGTGTATGACCTCCAACAGCAGGCCAATCACTACCAGCATACATTTGAGTCCTGCGCGGGTAAAGGATGTGCTCCGGATGTATCCCTGCGTGAACAGCGGGTAGCAACTGCGTCATAGCATCGTAGAGACGTGCTCGAGTGGCAACCAACTCGACGGCAAGAGCCCGAACAGCGCGATCCAGAGCCTGAGTGCACTGAATCAGAACGCGCGGGTCATAGCGACGAGTCTCGTACGGGGCACAGATAGCTGTGTAATATCTAGTAGCATCTCCAGCAGGGGCATACGAAATGTATCGGAACTCAGAGTCATCCAAGATATCGCTGAACTATCCTTGGAGACGTGCGACAGCAGAGTAGGCGGCATCATGGACTGCCATTTCAATCGTCATGCCGATACCGTGGAAAAGGTGTAGCTCGGTGTCTGAGTCATTTTGCTAATCATAGATACGAACATCAGCATGGTACTGCTCCTGATTGAACTCGCGGTAATCCTCGTAAACCAAGTACTCAGGATACCAACGGTAGCCAAGTCTGGTCATGAGAGCGATTAGGACAGCTGGAAACCCAGGGGCATCACGAGCCCAAGTGCGAAGCACAAGCTGTGTCGTAGGATGTGGTGGAAACAAACGGTCCATCTGAAACAGAGGAAATTCAGATTTGTCAAATGACAATGAGAAGTTTAACACAACTCGGAGAGAAAGGTTAAACAAAACAATGGAAGGAAAATGATTATCAGACTAATCAGATCAACGACAGGGAAATCGCACAGATATCCAGCTCTCCGGGTATATAGGATTTACGAGATCCTAAGTGTCGGCGTTAGTAAAATTTATTTAACCCGAGTAGAAGAGAGATCAGAGTCCCAGAGTATAGACGAGGAATAAAAGATCCTAATACCACCCAGTTGGCGATGTGGGCCCGTAAGCCACACAGCCAAGTTAGTAAATTAGTTTTTCGGTTTCTACACTCAACTTCGGCCAAGGAATTGGAAGGGGGCTTCCTACAGGCAGTCGGCTCTGATACCAACTTGTGACGCCCCCGACTCAATCGTACACTAATCATACACGCAAACGTGTACGATCAAGCACAGGGACTCACGGGAAGATACCACAACACAACTCTAACACAATTTAAACGGAGGTCCACAATATTACAGACCAGGGATCCGAAGATCCGAATACATAAGTCAGTCATACAAATATTATCTGAGTACAGACATAGTTAGACAAGTTTTGCCTTAAGAAGGCTAGCACAAACAGCGACACTGGATCGAAAAGCGTTGGCATCCTGCTTGGGAGCCTCCGATCCTACTACTGGTCGGCTGGCTCAATCCAGTAGTAAGTACCCTCTGGACCCTCCTGGTAGTACGCTCCGGTGGTGGCATCTGGCTCCTGGACTCCATCGTCTGATGTATCATCAAGGTGGGGTATATGGGGAAAAGAGAAAGTAAAGCAACCGTGAGTACTCATCCGAAGTACTCAGCAAGCAAGGATCTATACTACATATGCAACATTATCAATGGAGAAGGCTGTATATGTGGACTGTGCTGCAGAAAAGCCAGAATAGAGAGAAGGCCTAGTCCTATCGAAGACTAGCATCTTCAAATATCTTCACAAGGCCATCATCTCGCAGCAGTAGAAGACAGTAGAATAGCATATTATTTAGCAAACATGTTGAAGTACAGCTTAAAGATCCTTCCTCGACTCCCAAGCGAGAAAGCGATCCCGAAGCTTCAATTAAGTAACAAGTATCCAGTTCAAGTAGTAGATCGGGATACACAAACTGAGCGTCCTTTACCGTAAAACCGGCTATCGATAGAAGATTCATCCCTGCAGGGGTGCACTATTGTTACCCAACACGCTCGATCAACTCTGGCCGGACACAATTGCTGGGTAATGCCCGTCCTCGGAAGATCAACATGAAGCAGCGCTCTACCTAGGCTCGGCAGAGAGGTCAGCACGCCGGACTAACCTATGCACCCAGAGGTCTCGGGCCATCGCCCTGGGCACCCTGCGCGTTGCGAGACTGGCCGGGGTGCAGGCGCGACACTGAGCTCGTCAGTGAAGTATCCAGCCCAATGCCGACAATCAGCCCGCACGGTGAATCGTGACGTCAGACGAGCTTTCGGGAGAAACGTACTTTGCAGAGGGTCCCATAACCATTATCCCGCGTGGTGGTACTACGTATAGGGCACGTCGACCCACTCAGATCACACACCCAAATCCAATAGGCTCAATTAGTATCACGCGGAGACAATCAGAGTCTCTGATGCTCCGCCACAATGTCACACTCGAGTGCCCTTCCGGCACACCCGACATCATAGATCCCCAGCGGGTACCCACCAGGGTGGACCCTCCTATAATAAGGGTCAAAGTAACCATGTGGTCATAACATCAAGGGGGGAAACCCGAGGAATCACCCTCGGCGGATTCCACTCGACGAAATCATCAGGGTGAACGTATGAGGCATCACCCTCGAGGTTCACACTGAGGGTTGCACGACAGAGTCGTATCGGAAGTGGAGAAGGAGGAATCACCCTCGATGACCATGACCAAACAGCTACACTGCAGTGTATTCATCGGGAGTGCGTTACGAGGTATCACCCTCGGCACTCGATAGTTACTACGCAGAGTCGTACAACTAAGGGGGTGTGAAGTGAGGTGTCGGTCTCTGGTCGACGATCACGTTGATCGAGTCATCGATGATCAAGCAGGGGCATCAAGGATAAGGTGGTGGTGTCACAGATGGTTCACTACCAACCTATACTAAACAGTTTATCATAGGCAGGTAAGGTAGCAATGAACACATTACAACAGCAGGCTATGCATCAGAATAGGAGCATACATTAATAGTAGCAAAATCTAATGCAAGCAGGAGAATAGAATGGGCGATATCTGGATGCTCAAGGGGGGGGGGGGGCTTGCCTAGTTGCTCTGGCAAGAGATAGAGATCGCCAACGGGCTGCTCGTCGGTAGTGTAGTCGTATCCAGGTGCAGCGTCGTCGGTCTCGGCTCTATCGAGAGAGAGAAGGAGGAGAAACAATAAATTCACGGCAATAATGCAAACAATATGTATGACATGCCTAAATGATTGCCGGGGTGTTCTATGGCCTAACTAAATGATTTAGTTAATTTAGGATTTATTCGGATTTATTTAATTAAAGTTGGGCACTATTCATTTATCGAAATCGGTCTAAAAGTTCAATGTTCTTATAGCTAGAGGCATTTGACGGGAATACGAAGGGCGTATTCGGGTTCGTATCGGAATTTCTGAGCAAGTTTCATGTATAAAGTATTTTCATCGGAGTTACGGATTATTATATGATTTTCTAAAGTTTTATTAATTTCTGGAATTTAATTAATTATTTAAATTAACATTATCCAAACTGTGTTATGCTGACATCATCATGACGTCAGCATGACATCAGCAGGCGTCCTGACACATGGGTCCCACATGTCATAGACTGGTTAGGTTAATTAGGGTTAACTAATTATTAACATTTAATTAAACTAATTAATTAAATTAGATTAATCTAAACAGGGTTAATTAACTAATTAATTAATTATTTTTAATTATTTTTATTTTTTTTTTATTTTCTATTTCGTTTTTTAGGGGCTGGGCCCCATCTGTCTGTGGCACAGGGCGCGGGGGCCCACCCGCCAGTGGCACGAGGCCACGGTTGTCGGCGACGGGCGAGTGCGCGGCGTGGCGAGGGACGACGGCGACGGCGTGTGCGCGCGTGCGCGCGGGCGGCGGTAGCAGCGCAGGGGCGAGCGACGGCCGGGGGCGCGCCGGGGGCGGGCGATCGCGGCTGGTGGCAGAGCGGGGCGACGCGGTCGCGTGCTTGGAGCAAACGACGGGGCGCGCGGGCGTGGCCGCCGCGCCCGGAGCGCGATCGGGGCGGCGAGGGCGGCGGTGTCCGAGGGGAAAAGGAGGCGACGGGCACGGCGGAGCTCACCGCGAGTTGTAGGGGAGGGGCAGCGGGCGCGAGGAGGACGGCGAGGGGTGGCGAGAGGCGACGGCGGCGGTGGCGCGTCGGGCGCGGGCGCGGTCGCAGCGAGCGCAGAGCATCGGGGGCGAGCGCGCGAGAGAGGGCGCGGCGCGGGCCCATCCAGATCGGGGGGGGAAACGGGGGGGGGGGGGGTGTGTGTCGGTGGGTGGGGGAGTTAGGGTTCGGTCTCCAGGGGAGGCCATATATGGGGGGCTGGGCCGGGAGCTGGGCCGGCCGGCTGGGCTGTGGTCCAGTTGGGCCGGGGGGGGGGTTCTTCTCCTTATTCTTTTTCTCTCTGTTTCTGTTTTCTTTTCTTTTGTCTTTTTCTTTGTATTTAATCATATCTCCTGTTTAGTAAATAGTTGGGCCTCAAAATGATTTTTGTATAACATAGGAATTGCTCCAACAAATACTAGGCATTACCTACCACTACCAAAAATTAGTTTGGAGTTAACTTGAGTTCACACAAATTATTATAATAATTAAAATGCATTAATCCTTGCTGTTTAGGTAATGTTAGTGCCACCTAATTAATTTATTAATTGTTGGTTTCAATTTTAGAATAGTCTCTGCAATATTTGCTATTTATTGAACATTTCAGTTTCTATGTTGGATAACTTTTATTTTCCACTTTCATTTAAATTTGAATTTGACTTAGGAGTTGAAATGCAATATGATGCTAATGATGATTATGCACTATTAAGCTTGCTGACATGTCATTATCAAAAGTGATTGCTGTAGCTAAGGACACGGGGTGTTACACACCCGTTCAGTTCTTCTTCTGTAACCCGGGATGGAACCCAGTTACAGGAATAAAAGGATTTGGCCATTTATACGATAACCTGGAAAAGATTTGTGCCGGTTTAAGGTTCATGTTTAACAGGCAGAAAGTGTTGAAGCATGCATAAATGTTAAACCGGACTGTGACATTATCAAATCACAAAGACGAGCACTTGGCGGTTTAAGAGGGGACTAATGGTACCTGGCAGGTTATTATTTTCTGAGGTTAAACCGCCTACACGGATATGGAAAGTATAGATCTGAAGTTGGAAAATGGCTAAGTGTTGGAAAAATAGGTTTCACAGATTAATGCTATAATTGTGGATCTACGGCAGTTCAGATAATGGAAAAATCTAGACCTAAAAAGCTTCAGTACCTGAGCAGTTCATGTATTCAGATTGGATTTCTTATGCAAAAGGAGATGTTCTAATAAGCAAAAGTAAGTACTACGACCACCGCTGCACAGGAGGAGTGCCTAGTTTGAATAAAAAATTACAAGCTACAGCGAAGAACGAGGATGAACTCCGATGAACTCGTGGAAACCCTAATGGGATCTATGGGAAAAGGAAGGAAGAGGACTCACCAGAACTGTTGAGTAGCGGAGGCGCGCGGATGAACTCTGGTCGATTCAGGTTGATGCAGCGGCCGTTGTTGAGGCAGTGGGAAAGGTCGACGACGGCGGCGGAGCTCGGGCGCTGAGGGGATGCGAGGTGGAAGACAGAGACGAGGAGGCAAGGGGGGAATGTGAAAAGGACCCCTGGCCCTATTTATAAGGTGAATGGATAAGTGGCATGCGCGGGAATCGAGGAGCTTCAAATTGGATATGTGACAGGACTGACGCCTCGATTTTCGGAGGTTCATTAAAAAGAAGATGCATATATGATTTCTGGATGTTTATAAAATTAATGACAGGTGACGTCATGGCGAGTTACAAATTTTTGCGAAGGTAATGAAGAAGGAATTTTCCTAAGTGTTGAAGATTGACATGAACAAGTTCAAATCAACCTGGGGCCTAATGTTGGGGATATAACTATTGAGTATAAACCGCCCAGGAGGGGCCGGGTTATGCTCATAGTGATTTATTTGTATTGAAGCCCATGAAGACATAGAAGATGGCGACTTACGAAGGAGACTTAATAAGAAGGCCCAAAGCCCAAAGGCGAGTTATGGCCCATAGATGTAAACCGCCATAAGTATATGACTTGTATTGTAAGATAGGAAAGAGTGGATACCGAGCCGGACACGTTTATGAGCCGGCCGGGATTCTATGAATCGCCGGGCGTCAACCTGTGTATATAAAGGGACGACCCGGCGGCGGTTTAGGGACGAGAGACAATAGATCGAGAGCCAGGTTAAGCGTATTCGCTCCCTGGTCATCGAAACCCTAGCAATACCACCTCAAACTGGATTAGGCTTTCACCTTCACCGCAAGGGGCCGAACCAGTATAAACTCCCCGTGTCCTTTGTCCTGATTAACCCCTTTAAGCTAACTTCATTGCGATGGCTCCACGACTAAGTCCCCACACTAGGACATCTGCCGTGATGATTCCACGACACCTTTTGTCATCCATGTTTCATATCTCACTACAAGAAATATGTCAACTTGCGACCATCAATATTGGTCGCTGAATGGTCATTGTTTTTCGTTTGCGACCTTTTTATGACCAAAAACAATTGGTCAAAAGCTGACCGTCTTTAATGAAACTTAACGACCTTCTCTGTGATATGGTCGTAGAAGGCAACGACCAAAACAAAAGGTCGTTGGTTCTACGACCAATTGTTTTGGTCACTGGTTGTATGCCCAGGCCATGTCAGATCCAACGTGGCAAGCTGACGTGGAAAATTTTCGACCAATTGAATTGTTCATTGATAAGAATCAGCCCAGTCCAGTTTGGTGGTTTACATGGGCCTAGCCCAAATTTTTCGGCCTTTTATGTTTTTTTGGACTGATTTTTTCTGCTATATGGCTGGATCTTTTCTATCTGGGCCTCGGCCTTTTTGCCAGTCATTTTTTCAACCTAATACCATTTGGGCCAAGGCCTTTTTGCAAACCAAGAATTAATTTGTCCAACATTGTTTGGGCCAAGGCCTCTTCTAGCCCATCAATATTTTCAGCCCACTAATGCAAAAGGGCTAGTCGACAGAGAAACAATTGACTTTATTTGAAGTTTGCTGTCAAAGCAACGTTTGTTTCATCATACAGCATTTGTTGCGATTACATCTTCATCACATTATAGACATAAGATGCAGCAACTAAAAGATTGTCATCTATAATAAATGACAACCATGTTCAAATAACCTTGGCAACAAAGAAAATAGCATCACAGCTCCAGCAACTGCTAATATACAGTACAGCTTCCGCTTATGTGCAAACCTACAGGAAGGCCAAACAGAAAAGAAATCGCTGAAAAGATGATCACTAGCTTAGATATTCAGAGATCACTGCTATGCTGCCAATTAGATTTGGTTGCAGCCCTTCCAGTTTGGTAAGGGCATCTCTCCAGCATCATCTCCCATAACCTAAAAGAAGGAACATAAACCAGCATCAGAATTTGAAACTTTTTGTCTTGCCAAAATATTAGTACTTGTTTAAAACAAAGGATTGATGGCAAAAGTTATTTCCATAGCCGTTTGTTGGATACTGATGGTAGTTTGAGTTGGTAGGCTGATTAGTTCAGCAAGTGTGTTAAACAACCAGGTGCATTTTTCTCTATAGCCGAACCAGGTATATAGTTCAAAGTGTGTTAAGCATGTGACATAAAACATTTTTTCTATTTCAGCATGATAGATCATAAAAATAACTTGCTAATTGCAGGTTTACTAGCTATAGGTCCTGTTGTCGGCAACCAAAAGCATTAGGCGATGAAGAACAATATATTTGCAATGCAATCCGTTAGCCAACCACCAATATGATAGTCCATGTGGGAATTACATCAGGGACAAGCCAACACATAAGTACAGATGACAAGAAACAAGAACAGAGAGGTCATACATCACATGGCACATGCATATCTCCATGACACCAACCAAGCAAGGAATGTACAAACAAGAAGCGCACCTTTAGCATCTCATCATCGGTCATGATAGGTGTGATGGGAGGTGGTTGACGAGCCTTCCTTCTTTTCATGCTTGGTCATGATCAGGATAGCAAAAAGAGGGAGGGGAGGAACATCAAGTAGAGCATGTATGGAACATCATAATGACAGTACTGAGATCACTCAAGCAATCCTAATGATGCACGAACCTCACAATGTTGCCAACAAGGCAAGAACCTCCTTGATCTTGTCCTTGAAGTTCTCTAGCTCCAGGTTGTTCCGCTGCAGCTCAGTATTTTCTCAACCATTTGTGTACATGCATCAAGGCATACATAAAATGTTCAAGTTAATATTCTCAGCTAACTGTGATGTAATCAAAATAATTACTTCAGGACTTAAGGTAAAAATTGAGCTTAGACATGAAACTTTAAAGCACTCATTTCAACCATGTTCAGATAAACTTGAGGTAAATTAGCAATAAGGATATTGGTTACAAGCTAGGTGAAATGCAAATAATGTCCTATTGTATTGATGGATCCTAACTTGTTTAAACTAGAGCAGATTGTTTAACTTGTGCAATCTAGCAGTCTAAAAAGAGAGAAGTATGTTCATTCTCAGTTACACATTAACTAGAACAGAAATGAGAGAAACATTATTAGAAAAAGAAATGAGAGACACTAATATAAGCAAGAACTTTTAACAAGTACACATTAATTATAACATAGCGTCTCTAGCACTGTTGTTGTTTGAATATTAAAACCAGTAGTTGTCAGCTATGGAGCATCACTCATTGAGCAGCATTAGTATGTCAACTAGCAGAATCCTCATGTACTAACTTAGACAAATTTGACATACTAATGCTAGAGAAAATAATTGTTTGCACATCATCTTCCAGGACCTTTACACAACTATATGCAGCACAATCACAAGTGACATTTAAAAAAGCAACACAGACAAATAATTGAATCATTCAATCAATTGGTGAAGCCCAAAAAAATTATTATGGGGCGTCACATAGCTACAAAAACCAGATCATGAATAAACTGAACATTTGCAAAAGTAGAGCAAGGTTCTCTAAATGATTGTAGCCTTTGATATATTTATGGTACCTACTTCCTACAGGATCATTTCACTCTAATCCCCTACCTGACTAAACTAACAAGTGATCAGATTACAGACAAAAACAAGTGGCAGTAGCTAAAAAAGTGGCAGCAGCTCAAAACAAGCAGAACATCTGTTGAGAAGCAAAGGCAAAAAGCTAAAACACATGTTTGGTCAGAAGAACTAAAAGCTAAATCATGTCATTCCAGCGAGAATGACTCATGCAAAATACAAAACATGCAGCCTAGAAAATAGGTCAGCAAGTTACAGATAATTGATCAATGGTAGAGCCAGACAATGGTTTGCGCGAGCTGGAGCGGCCTCTCGATTGCCGACGTACACGTCCAGGTGACCCGTCTGGAGTAGCACATAGTAGAGCACCTGCACCCTACGAATCATTCAACGAGCCATCAACAAGAAAGGGGATCGAGAATTCAAAGTTGAGAGGAAGCAACTAACTGTCCAAAGAAGATGGACCAGTTATAGATGGAGAGGTAGGCATGCTCGACTGTCAACACCATCGCTAGTGCCGCCGTCTAGATCGGGGTGTGAAGGAGGAAAAACTGAGCAAAATTAAAAGCATCAGTTGCCAGAAGCATGTAGGCAACAGTACTGGATACAGCTATTACTGAATATAAATACTGAACTACAACAACATACAAGTTTGAATACTGCACTATATAAATACTACACTACATATTACAGCAGCATGATAAAAATGTACTCCAATATATTCAGACAAGCACACAAACAATATACTCCTTCAAAAGTTGGTGTAAGAATAAAAAGGCTGGCACTTGGGCGTCAAATGTCCAACTGCAAAGGACACGGCAGCTACAGCTATGTGATCGTGCCTGATAGGTAGGTCAGGCAACTTGATTCAGTGAACTGGGAACGATCTAAGACGGACAATAAGAATGGACAGCAAACATTGAACCCCACGTTGATCTGAAACTTTGGGATTCAAGCAAGAAGTCGCAAACGTGCAACCAAAAATGCTCCTATCGACATTATTAATCAAGGTAACAGGCCATCAGGAACACTGCTCAATGAATTCGACATTATTGAAGAAGATCCTGGATCCACGAAACACCTAGATAATAGACACGTGAGAGCGATATGGCATTGAGGGGGCTATCAGCATGTGAACAGTCCCATTCAGGAATGCGAGGGAGAAACTATCTATCCAGGATAATACAACAGATGTAATGCGAAACAACTGAGGTAACTTGTGTTCTCTGTACTCTTAACTGAAATCAGGAATAAAATCGACATAATTTTGTCTGCGTTGGATCTAGGGAAGTAGAAGGCATGACATGGAACTAACGTCTAGTCGCCCCCCGAGACGCAGCGGCAAGCCTCCGCGCTGCTGCAGCCGGGAGAGACCGACGCGCTCAGGAATGGAGATGGAGGCCAGGTGCGGGAGGGGCACCATAAGCAGCAAGTGTTGTGTCAGATTAAAATTAAGGCCATCTTTGGGGGCACCCATATTGATTGATCTTCGACCTCACAGCCAAACCAAAGTAGCTGCTGGTGGGTATTCAGTAGCTGAGACCACACTTCCTTCGTAAACGGACACTAGAGAAGAATGTGTGAGCAGCAGTCTCTAACAAGCCGATCCATAAAGTGTGAAGAATCCTATTCTACACTAACGAACTGCACGATATATCACTGAGTCGATACGAGTGATGAAATCACCCTGCAGGTGAGGCCGCCATTTTGGAGACGTGCGGTAACGATGGGCGCCCAGGCGCCGAACACGGCGATGAGCCCCTCGGGGTTAGCGTCGGTGATGCCGTTGACGGGGGGCTAGCCGAGCTTGGAGACGGCGAAGTAGGCGAGCACCTGGTTGGCGCTTGCCAGGCCCTTGCTCTCCAGCCATGGCTCCAGCATCCCGTTCTAGAAGAAAACCAGGCCTGCCGCCCCATCATCAGCTTAGCTCAGCTCGGAGCAGCATCAACGATGAGCAATTTAGATGGCATAGATGGGCGGTGACAAGCAAACACACCTTTCCATCGGGATTTGGGTGTGGCATCGAGCACGGTGTCGAGGTCGTCATTGCGGGTGCAGACAAGGATGGGCCCGGGCGGCCCGACGGGCGGGAGCGTCTCGCCACGGTGAAGCAGGAGGTCGCCACCGGTGGGGGTTCCCATGGAAAGCAGCGCCTAGCCCACGCGGCCACCGCCGACCACCACCATGGGCTGTACCATCGCCCTGAGAGCGACTGCCCTGCTACCCCTTGAGGAGGAGGAGGAGAGGAGGAGGGTGCAGCGGAGTGGAGCGACGCCGGCGGGGACGGAGACGGTCGGTGGTGAGCACGAGCGCGGACTCGAGCTGCTCGACGTGCTCGCGGAGGTCCTCGGCGGCGTCGTCGCGCTAGGTGAGCTGCGCGTGGAGCCCCACGGCCTCCGCCTCGAGGCGGCCGACGTGGGACGCGAGCGCGATGGAGGATCTTGCGCGCCACGTCCAGCTGCTTGAACGGGTCCGCCGGCAGCACGGCCGCCAGCTCCTCCAGCAGCCGAAGCCCGCCGCCACGGGCGCGTCCTCCCCTTCGTATGGTGACCGAAGGAAAGGGATGGTGGACGAGGGGGACTTGGATTGGATCTGGGGAGAAGGGGCAGCGGCAGTTGGAGTGGGAGGGGATCTGAGTTAGTGTTTGGGTGGTTGGATTGCAGGTGGGACGAGGGGTGAGAGGGTGAGGGGTGTGGGCCGTTAGATCCGGGAGTATCCGACGATCTATGATGTTTGATCCGCGTGACATGCGCATAGACCAATCAGAATGAAGTACAAACTTTAATAATGTTATGACCATCTAAATTGGTCGTAATCGATTAACAATAAGCAGCTGCTACCAGTCAGCTAGATGATTTTGTCTAGAAATCATCCGCCTAGCTAGCCATCCGATCTGCGTATTGGTGGTCTCGTTCGATCACATCAATATGTCACAACAGCACCGACCATGAAAAAGCTTCAACGCAGCCCCGATGACATCCCCACGAAGCTCCATTGCAGCTCTCAACGGCGTGCCAAGAGCTCCAATGCAGCACCACGACGCCTGGCGAAGCTCCATTGCAGCGTCGGGGAGATCCAATGCAACACCACGATGCCCGACGGTAAGTTTCCTTCTCTTTTTTTGACAATGTTTGTTATGTTTCCTAATAAGTAGTAGTACTATTTTCTCGAATAACAAAAATTTCATTTTTCATTTTTTGAGTGCCCAAAATGACTTTTTTGTGAAGGGCCTATCATATATTTGTTGCAAATTTGGACCAAATCATTTTACTAAAATATTAGGCCATATTTAATGTACAATTGACCAAATGGTTGGGTGTCAAATGATTTTATCCACCTCTCATGAAAAAGACAAATTTCCGCCGAATCAACAGGAAGCGGGTCAAATTTGAACTGCATGTGCCTCATAGTTTTCTCTTTATTTTTTCCAAAAATAATTTCTAGATACATAAGTACCTATTTAATCAGAGAAACACCAAAAGTTTTCCAAGATCCAAGCACTAGCTAGGAACGGTCATGCCCGCCGGTTTGACCACATTTTGAAACGGGCATGAAAAATTCAAAAAAAAAATCAAAAATTGGAAAACCTTCGCATTGTGTCATTATATGTGACCAAGTTACTAGGAAAAATAATAAACTTGTAATACGGCAATTATTTTAAAAAAGTGTTCTCAGAAATGAGCTATCATGTGTGAAGATTCATTGCTTTCAAGCCAAATGATCAATATTATGGTAGCATTCATGCCATAGTTTTTTCAAATGATCTCATATTATGCACAAGGGTGCATCTTGGAATGGCAAATAGTGTTGGCTAAGGAAGTTTTCATTTTCTTTGGACGAAAATTTCATTTTCCATTTTTCAAGTGCCCAAAATGAGTTTTTTTGTGAAGGACCTACCATATATTTGTTGCGAATTTGGACCAACTCATTTTACTAAAATATTAGGCCATATTTAATGTACAATTGACCAAACGGTTAGGTGTCAAAAGATTTTATCCACCTCTCATGAAAAAGACAAATTTCTGCCGATTCAGTAGGAAGCAAGTCAAATATGAACTGCAGGTGCCTCATAGTTTGCTATTTATTTTTTCCAAAAATAATTTCTAGGTACATAAGTACATATTTAATCAGAGAAACACCAAAAGTTTTCCAAGATCCAAGCACTAGCTAGGAACGGTCATGCCCGCCGTTTGGACCGCATTTTGAAGCGGGCATGAAAAATTCAAAAACAATCAAAAAATGGAAAACCTTCGCATTGTGTCATTATATGTGAGCAAGTTACCAGGAAAAATAATAAACTTGTAGTACAGCAATTATTTTAAAAAAGTGTTCTCAGAAATGAGCTATCATGTGTGAAGATTCATGGCTTTCAAGCCAAATGATCCATCTTATGGCCACATTCATGGCATAGTTTGTTTAAATGATCTAATATTGCCCACAAGGGTGCATCTTGGAATGGCAAACAATGTTACCTAAGGAAGTTTTCATTTTCTTTGCACAGAAATTTCATTTTTCAATTTTTTGAGTGCCCAAAATGAGTTTTTTGTGAAGGACCTACCATATATTTGTTGCAAAATTGTACCAAATCAATTTTTAAAATACTAGGACATATTTAATGCAAAATCGACCAAATGGTTGGGTGTCAAAAGCTTTGATCCACCTCTCATGAAAAAGACAAATTTCCGCCCATTCAATAGGAAGCGGGTCAAATTTGAACTGTAGCTCCCGCATAGTTTGCTCTTTATTTTTTCCAAAAATCATTTCTAGGTACATAAGTATCTATTTAATCAGAGAAACTCCAAAAGTTTTCCAAGATTCAACCACTAGTTCGGAACGGTCATGCCCGCAGTTTTGACCGTATTTTGAAACGTGCATGAAAAATTCAAAAATAAATCAAAAAATTGGAAAACCTTCGCATTGTGTCATTATATGTGACCAAGTTACTAGGAAAAATAGTAAAGTTGTAATACAACAATTCTTTAAAAAAAAGTGTTCTCAGAAATGAGCTATCATGTGTGAAGATTCATGGCTTTCAAGACAAATGATCCATCTTATGGCCACATTCATGGCATAGTTTGTTCAAATGATCTAATATTGTGCACAAGGGTGCATCTTGGAATGGAAAATAATGTTGCCTAAGGAAGTTTTCATTTTCTTTGGACGGAAATTTCATTTTCCATTTTTTGAGTGCCCAAAATGAGTTATTTTGTGAAGGACCTACCATATATTTGAGGCAAAAGTGTACCAAATCAATTTTCTAAAATACTAGGACATATTTAATGCATAATTGACCAAATGGTTGGGTGTCAAAAGCTTTGATCCACCTCTCATGAAAAAGACAAATTTCTGTCGATTCAGTAGGTAGCGGGTCAAATTTGAACTGCGGCTGCCTTATAGTTTGCTCTTTATTTTTTCCAAAAATCATTTCTAGGTACATAAGTATCTATTTAATCAGAAATACATGGTTTGGTGGCGATATGTCGTGGTTTGGATGGTGGCCGAGGGCCCCAACTCCAGAGCCCGGAAACTCGCATGCCCGCCGCGTAGTCACCACATGACCGTGTCGTTGCCACATGTTCTGGGTGGCCTAGGCATGTCTGGTCGGTTGGGCACTCCCCCGGTAGATGTTAGGAAGAAGAAGGCAATAGAAGAATCTCATGAGGAGACTGAACTAAGCTCAAACATGAATTGGCAGCCAAGTGTTTGATTAGTGGTGGGGAAAATGCACATGGCCAATGGGCCTGAGTTTTGGCCGAGGATGATCATCTACTAAGGACAGTGTTTTGGAAAATTTGCAGCTCAAATGGAGGAGCCCAGCTGTCACTTGCTTTGCAAAGTACCACACTGGACAGAAATATGAATGTTGAAGCTGGACTCAAATGAATGAATGGATTGATCTGAAATTTGGAGGATGATAATTTGGGCATATGAAAGCACTATAAAATTTCCATAACATTTGGATAAATAAAAATGGTACTTCCTTCACAGTGCTCTCCACTGAATAGAAAATTGGGAAAAATGTTAACGGAAATTGGCTAGATTAAATGAGCTAAAATTTGGTGGAGGGAGGTTCTATGGGTATGGTCGTGTCCTGGTAAATTTCCAGCAATTATAAATTAACATAAAATATAGTTACTTCACAAACTAAAAATATTACCAAAAACAAAGATTGGATGGTGAGCTCACATGGATTGTTAGATGTGGCTCAAATTTTGTGGAGAGCTGTGATTTGGGAATATAGAAGATGTGGCAAAATTTTAGCTCATTAGGATATGCCTAGCTAGTACTCCCTTCACAATGGTTCTTGCCGAACAGAAAATTTGGAAATTTGCCGAGGAAGATTTACTAGGCAAATGGTGCTGAGTTTTGTCATGAGGTAATGATTTGGATAGTAAAGAATGCCCAATTTTTTTGGGAATTTTGGCAATGACAGAAATATAGGCTGCTTCACAACCTAGGGTAAAAATTGACACATAGGCAAAACTGATGAGGTTGCGCCTAGTCATAGCAATGCATCACAATTTACAAGGCTATGACCATCTGTATTGGTCGTGATCAGCTAGAAATAAGGCAATAGACCAGTGTTGTTTGCTTTACGACCATTTCGTGTAAGGAAATACGACCATTCTGACCAAAATGGTCGTTATGGTTTATGGTTTGGAGCCCCCTGAACAGCTTATGACCAATTGGTCTCAAATGGTCGTAGATTTACGACCAATTCTTCCAGGGTCACTGACAGAAGGTCACAAGTTGACATATTTCTTGTAGTGTCTCATGATTGAAATATGTATTAATTGCTAGTTTAACTCGATCTGACTTTAAGCATCACTACGGTGAGACAACCACATCGTAGTCAACTCCTTAAACTTGTTATTGCAACAAGTCGAGCTTTATGGATAAAACATTTTATCCACATTAGTTATAGTTCCAATAATGTTCGTTAGACTCTAAGCCTTTCGAAGGTTTCATCAAGATATAATCTTGAGTCCTTTATGGAAACTATCTCAGATTGTATTGGCATTTAGCCAATTCCGGAGTCAGGTCCTGATGTCGCTTGAACTACGTCAGTATTTCCCCAAAGAGGATGGGATGATGCAGCACAGCTACGGTAGGTATTTCCCTCAGTGATGAGACCAAGGTTATCGAACCAGTAGGAGAACCACGCAACACTACGTGAACGGCACCTGCACACAAAGAACAAATACTTGCAACCCGACGTAAAAGAGGGGTTGTCAATCACTCCCGGGTAAAGAGATAGATAAATTTGTAGTAGATCGAATAAATAGATCTCGCGGGAACGCGAGATAAAATAAATAACAATAAATTGTAGCAAGATATTTTTGGGTTTTTGGATTAATAGATCTGAAAATAAAAGCAAAGAAAAAGATATCTCGAAGGCAAATATGATAAAGAAGAGACCCGGTGGCCATAGATTTCACTAGTGGCTTCTCTCGAGAAAAATAGCATACGGTGGGTAAACAAATTAGTGTTGGGCAATTGATAGAACTTCAAATAATTATGACGATATCCAGGCAATGATCGTTATATAGGCATCACGTCCAAGATTAGTAGACCGACTCCTGCCTGCATCTACTGCTATTACTCCACACATCGACCGCTATCCAGCATGCATCTAGTGTATTAAGTTCATGGAGAAATGGAGTAATGCAATAAGAACGATGACATGATGTAGACAAGATCTATTCATGTAGGAATAGACCCCATCTTTTTATCCTTAATAGCAATGATACATACGTGTCATTTCCCCTTCTGTCACTGGGATTGAGCACCGTAAGATCGAACCCATCACAAAGCACCTCTTCCCATGGCAAGAAAAATCGATCTAGTCGGCCTAACTAAACCAAAGATTCTAAGAAGAAATACGAGGCTATAAGTAATCATGCATACAAGAGATCAAAAGATTGAAATAACTTTCATGGATAAAAACATAGATCTGATCATAAACTCAAAGTTCATCGGATCCCAACAAACACACCGCAAAAAGAGTTACATCAAATAGATATCCAGGAGACCATTGTATTGAGAATCAAAAGAGAGAGAGGAAGCCATCTAGCTACTAACTACGGACCCGTAGGTCTACAATGAACTACTCACGCACCATTGGAGAGGCACCAATGAGGATGATGAACCCCTCCGTGATGGTGTCTAGATTGGATCTGTGGTTTCTGGAACTTGCGGCAGCTGGAATTGTATTTCGTCGACTCCCCTAGGGTTTCTGGAATATTGGGGTATTTATAGAGCAAAGAGGCGGTGCGGGAGGCCACCGAGGTCGGCACAACCCACCAGGGCGCACCTGGGCCTCCAGGCGTGCCCAGGTGGGTTATGCCCCCCTCGAGGCACCCCTCTAGTACTTCCTTGGCACTGGGCACTATGTCTTCTGGTCCAGAAAAATCACCAAAAAGTTTCGCTACGTTTGGACTCCGTTTGGTATTGATTTTCTGCGAAGTAAAAAAACAAGCAAAAAACAGCAACTGACACTGGGCACTATGTCAATAGGTTAGTCCCAAAAAAATGATATAAAGTTGCTATAAAATGATTGTAAAACATCCAAGATTGATAATATAACAGCATGGAACAATAAAAAATTATAGATACGTTGGAGACGTATCAGCATCCCCAAGCTTAATTCCTGCTCGTCCTTGAGTAGGTAAATGATAAAAACAGATTTTTTGATGTGGAATGCTGCCTAACATATTCATCACATAATATTTTGCTTGTAGCATGGATATTTGGACTTTTATATGATTCAAAGCAATAGTCTAGTTTTGACATGAAGATTTCAATACTCAAGCATATCAACAAGCAACAATGTCTTTCAAAATATCAACACTAAAGCAGTTATCCCTAGCCCATTATGCTCAATCATTGATCCATTCATGAAACACACTCGCATATTAGCTACACCCAATGCTCAAGTACGATCATAGTGCCCCTTAGTTGGTGCTTTATAAGAGAAGATGGAGACTCAAAAATAAAAATTGCATAAAGTAAATAGAAAGGCCCTTCGCAGAGAGAAGTAGGGATTTATAGAGGTGCCAGAGCTCAAAGCGAAAAAGATAGAGATAAAAACATTTTGGGTGGCATGCTTTTCCTATCAATGAAAATGATCGAGTAGTTCCCAATACTTTCCATGCTAGAAATATCATAGGCGGTTCCCAAACAGAAAATAAAGCTTATTCCTTTTTGCACCATACTTTCACATTCCACGGCTAACCGAATCCACGGGTGCCGTCCATACCAACACTTTCCAAGGAATTTATTATTTGACAACATAAAGTAAATTCATTTTTCATTTCGGGACTGGGCATCCCTAATACCTTTGCCGTACTCTCGTGCAATGACTTGTGAATAAACACTCAACTTGAGAATAACACATCTAGCATGGAAAAATATCAGCCACCCCCTACCGTTTCATGAGCGGTACGAGCACACAAAAGAGAAATTTATTTTGAAAATTAGAGATGGCACATACAAATTTTCTTAGAACAGCATGGAAATACCGCATATAGGTAGGTATAGTGGACTCATATGGCAAAACTGGTTTAAGGATTTTGGATGCACAAGTAGTGATCATACTTAGTGCAAATGAAGACTAGCAAAAGATTGAGAAGCATCCAACAAAGAAACGAAAAATCTCATAAGCGAGCATTAAGCATAAATAACACCAAATAAAGCACCACAAGTAGGATATAATTTCATTGCATAACTATTGACTTTCGTGCTTGCATAGGGAATCACAAACCTTAACATCAATATTCTTACTAAAGCATAATTACTCATCAACATGACTCACATATTATATCATCATATCGCAAAACTATTACAAGGAATCAAGTTTATTTTTTCCAATGATCTTCATGAAAGTTTTTATTATATCCCTCTTGAATATCTATCACTTTGGGACTAGTTTAATGTGTTGCTTTTGATAGCTCAAACAAATCTAAGTGAAGGACATGAGCATAAAAAATTTCCTTCTCCCAAAATAATTTAAGTGGAGCATGAGAGAATTTCTTCAAAATTACTACTCTCAAATAAATCAAAGTGAAGCATGAGAGCATTTCTTCAAAAATATTAAAGCACACCGTGCTCAAAAAGATATAAGTGAAGCACTAGAGCAATTCCATAGCTCATAAAGATTTAAGTGAAGCATAGAGAGCAATTCTAACAAATCATAGCATTATTTTGGCTCTCTCAAATAGGTGTGTCCAGCAAGGATACTTGACTAAAAATAAAAAGTAAAACAAGCAAAGACTCAAAGCATACAAGACGCTCCAAGCAAAACTCATGATATGTGACGAATAAAAATATAGCTCCAAGTAAAATACCGATGGTCGTTAGAAGAAAGAGGGGATGCCACTCGGGCATCCCCAAGCTTAGTTGCTTGCTTCCCTTTTAGATAATAGCTTGGGATGCCATGGGCATCCCCAAGCTTAGGCTCTTCTTACTCCTTATTCTTTCATCCATCATGATCTCACCCAAAACTTGAAAACTTCAATCACACAAAACTCAACAAAACCTTCGTGAGATTCGTTAGTATAACAAAGCAGATCACTACTATAAGTACTGTTGCAAACCCATTCATATTTTATTTTTGCATTATATCTACTTTATTCCAGCTTTACTATGGCTTACACCCTCCAATACAAACCATAGATTCATCAAAATAAGCACACAACGGAAAGAAAACAGAATAGTCTGTAGCAATCTGAAAACTTCGAATACTTCTATAACTCCAAAATTTCTGAAAAATTAGGACAATGTGGGAAATTTGTATATCAATCTTGTGTAAAAATTTCAGAATTTTTCGTCGCTTCTGTGAATTTATAAAGTTGTTTTACTGGACGCAAAAGTTTCTCTTTTCCAACAAGATCAAATCAACTGTCACTCAACATGACCCCAAAGGCTTTGCTTGGCCCAAACACTAATTAAAACACAAAAAACACAATCATGACAGTAGCATAATTGTGTAAACACTCAAGAACAAAAAGAAAAAGACAAAAATAAATTTTATTCATTGGGTTTCCTCTCAACAAGCGCTATCGTTTTATGCCCCTAGCTAGGCATAAATTTTATTGATGCTCACAAGAAAGATAATAATTGAAACACAAAGAGAGCATCATAAAACATGTGACAAACACATTTAAGTCTAACATACTTCCTATGCATAGGCATTTTATAGGAAAACAAATTATCAAGAGAAGCAATTTCTAGCATATGCAAAGAAGAAGAAAGAAACAATTGCAATCTCAACATAACGAGAGGAAATTTAGTAACATGAAAATTTATACAGCCATATTTTCCTCTTTCATAATAGTTACATGTAGGATCATAATCAAATTCAACAATATAGCTATCACATAAAATATTCTCTTTATGATCCACATGCATGCAAAATTGACACACTTCCAAAATAGTGGAATTATCATCAAATAAAGTCATGACCTCTCCAAGCCCACTTTTATCAAAAATTTCATAAGATTGAACACTTTCCAAATATGTGGGATTATTTTTACCTAAATTGACGCTCTTCCAAACCCACTGTAAATATTATTGCAAACATTATTATCACTAACATATTCATCATGAGGCTTAAATAAATTTTCAAGATCACAAGAAGAATTGCCCCAATCATGATCATTACAATAAGTAGTGGACATAGCAAAATTAGCATCACCAAGCTTGGGGTTTTGCATATTATTAGCATAATTGACATTAATAGAATTTATGATAACATCATTGCGATCATGCTTTTCATTCAAGGAGCTATCATGAATCACTTTATAAATTCCTTCGTTTAACACTTCATCACAATTTTCAGATTCATAAATCTCAAGCAAAACTTCATAAAGATAATCTAGTGAACTCAAGTCACTAGCAATTGGTTCATCATAATTGGATCTTTTGAAAAGATTAGCAAGTGGATGAGGATCCATATCAATAGATTTTTAGCAAGCAAAGATGCAAGCAAATAGAAGGCACATGACAACACAAGCAAACATGAGATCTGACGAGAAAACGGCGAACGAAAAAAAGGGTGAACAAAACGGCAAATGTTTGTGAAGTGGGGGAGATGAAAATGAGAGGTAAATGGCAAATAATGTAAATTGCAAGTAGATGAGATTTGTGATTCGGAATCTGGTAGATGTTGATGATGTCTCCCCGGCAACGGCGCCAGAAATTCCTTTTGATGTCGCTTGAACTACGTCGGTATTTCCCCAAAGAGGAAGGGATGATGCAGCCCAGCTACGGTAGGTATTTCCCTCAGTGATGAAACCAAGGTTATCGAACCAGTAGGAGAACCATGCAACACTACGTGAATGGCACCTGCACACAAAGAACAAATACTTGAAACCCGACGTAAAAGAGGGGTTGTCAATCCCTCCGGGATAAAGAGATAGATAAATTTGTAGTAGATCGGATAAATAGATCTCACGGGAACGCGAGATAAAATAAATAACAATAAATTGCAGCAAGATATTTTTGGGTTTTTGGATTAATAGATCTGAAAGGAAAAGAAAATAAAAATAGATCTCGAAGGCAAATATGATAAACAAGAGACCCGGGGGCCGTAGATTTCACTAGTGGCTTCTCTCGAGAAAAATAGCATACGGTGGGTAAACAAATTACTGTTGGGCAATTGATAGAACTTCAGGTAATTATGACGATATCCAGGAAATGATCGTTATATAGGCATCACGTCCAAGATTAGTAGACCGACTCCTGCCTGCATCTACTACTATTACTCAACACATCGATCGCTATCCAGCATGCATCTAGTGTATTAAGTTCATGGTGAAACGGAGTAATGCAATAAGAACGATGACATGATGTAGACAAGATCTATTCATGTAGGAATAGACCCCATCTTGTTATCCTTAATAGCAACGATAAATACGTGTCATTTCGCCTTCTGTCACTGGGAGTGAGCACCGTAAGATCGAACCCATCACAAAGCACCTCTTCCCATGGCAAGAAAAATCGATCTAGTCGGCCTAACTAAACTAAAGATTCGAAGAAGAAATACGAGGCTATAAGTAATCATGCATATAAGAGATCAAAAGACTCAAATAACTTCCATGGATAAAAACATAGATCTGAGCATAAACTCAAAGTTCATCGGATCCCAACAAACACACCGCAAAAAGAGTTACATCAAATAGATCTCCAAGAGACACTTGTATTGAGAATCAAAAGAGAGAGAGGAAGCCATCTAGCTACTAACTACGGACCCGTAGGTCAACAATGAACTACTCACGCATCATCGGAGAGGCACCAATCAAGATGATGAACCCCTCCGTGATGGTGTCTAGATTGGATCTGTGGTTTCTGGAACTTGCGGCGGCTGGAATTGTATTCCGTCGACTCCCCTAGGGTTTCTGGAATATTGGGGTATTTATAGAGCAAAGAGGCGGTGCAGGAGGCCACCGAGGTGGGCACAACCCACCAGGGCGCGCCTGGGCCTCCAGGCGCGCCCAGGGGGGTTGTGCCCCCCTCGGGGCACCCCTCTGGTACTTCCTTAGCCCAACTTGTGTCTTCTGGTCCAGAAAAAATCACCAAAGCGTTTCGCTCTGTTTGGTATTGATTTTTTGCGAAGTAAAAAAAAAGCAAAAAAAAGCAACTGGCACTGGGTACTATGTCAATAGGTTAGTCCCAAAAAATGATATAAAGTTGCTATAAAATGATTGCATAACATCCAAGATTGATAATATAACAGCATGGAATAATAAAAAATTATAGATACGCTGGAGACGTATCAGGGCCCATCATTGCTTCCTTGTGTATCGTAGGTATACTATTGTCTAACAACAATATCTCGCTTGCGCACCTGAGAGGTTTGCACGAGTTATGCCTACGTGGTTCAGCTGCAAATTCGACCGAAGTCCATACATCTCATGTAGAGGCTTCCGTATCAGTCGCAGTAGGAAACTCTGGAATCACTTCCAAGGTCTCTTTCCTCTGACCTAATGACGAAGATACTGATATCTCGTCGAGTTGCACTATCCTCCCACTCACCTTTTTGAAAGAACCATTCTCTTTAAAAGCATACCGTTCTTTGTGACAAACCTTTTTGCCTCAGTATAGTGAGGGAGGAATACCCAATTACTTGGGATAACCTACAAAGTAGCACTTGTCTGATTTGGAATAGGTTTGTAAATATTTTACACAAGCCCCATATTCCAAATGTTAAGAAAATACATAACATGGTTGGGGTTACCATACCATGAAGTTATTTCAACAGATCTGATGGTGCTCCGTTCAGTGTAAAAGCCGTAGTCTCTAAAGCATTACTTTTAAAATGGATAATGGCAAATTGATTTATGTCATCTTTGATCTTACCATGTCATAAATGGTTCGATTACATCTTCACAGACATTCCACTAACAGTGGTGTTCCGGGAGATGTAAGTTATGAAACTCTTTTCACAACTCATCAGACATTCGCTAAACTTGTAACTCAAATATTCCTTTCCGCAATCTAATTGCAGAAACATAATTTTCTTGTTACAATAATTTCTTCTTCATTTTTAAAACCTTTCGAATGATTTCAAAAGATCCAGACTTACGTCTCATCAAGTAAATATCCATATATCTACTTGAGTCATTTTTAAGGTAGACAAATTCACTGTTTGCAACTACATTTATCGGACTACATACATCAAAATGTATGATCACCAATAAGTTCTTTGCTCATTCCTTATGGCCTGTGAACGGTATTTTAGTCACTTCCCCTTTTGGAGGAAAGTTGCAAGTGTCAGATGATTCAAAATCAAACGATTTCAAAATCCATCATAATGGAATTTTCCATGCGGGTTTCTCCAATGTGACCAAATGTAGTGCCACACTTGTGTGGTATTCTTTTAGTTTTGCGACATTTAGCGTCAGTGTTATAGATGTATCATATTACCATCAATATTCATAACATACATCCCATCTTGGATGGAAGCACGGCCCTTTATGTCATTCATAATACTGAACAATAGTTGTTCTTTTATAAACAACCCTTTTGCAACAACATTGTGCAATGGGCTAGAGTGTATGAAACTCTAAAATGAATTATGAAAGTAAACACAGAGGTAATATATCATTATCATTATTCATAACATACATCTCATTCATAATGAAAGTATGGCCCTTATGTTATTCATAACACCGAACATCAAAAGTTCTCTTATGAACAACCTTCTTGCAAGATACCTTACGCAATGGTCTAGAGTGTGTAAAAATCTAAAATGAATTATGAAAAGTAAATACATAGGTAATGTACCAAGTATAGCAACTTTTACTATGTTCCCAGTGCATATCTAAACTTCTCCCGGCAAGTCTTTTAGGCTGTAGTAGTTCTTGTAATGAGATGCAAGAGAATGCAATCGAACTGGTATTTCTGTGATTAACTCACAATACCCAAGAATCATTGATTAACATGGTTAATCATAATTCCCAAGAACTATTTATTTGACTAGCCTTCCATACATCAATAACATGTATGACATTCATACATGAGCTGGATATTCCAGTCTACTTTCTATTTTCCTTTACACTTCTAATAGTTGAACTTCCAGTAATTCTACTACTCTCAGAAGAAGCACCCAACTTTAAGAGTGGCGTTTAGTCCCGGACTTCCTAGGTGTGAAAGTCTCACTAACACCCTTCGGATATTTCCATTCTCTTTAAGTGGTTGTTTTATTCACCATCATCATATGACAGGCGTTCTTCTGGATCCCTCTGTTATTAGTCTAATGCATAGTAAACACTTTACTAATACATGCAAACAAACATTGCTTTGGATATCTCATATCTTTTAGCCTTTGTCTGTCTCTGAAAATGATTTTCAGGTTCCATGAATATCACATAACTATCCAAACTTTCGAAGTTCGGTTCTCATGGAAGCAAACATATTTCACTTCAGCGTAACGGAATTTTAGCTTTTCGATCGAAGGACGAGAGTCACATCATCCATAGCATTAGCGGGAGAATACCGAAAGTATGCGATAGCACAAAGTCCTTCTCGGCACTCTTGAGGACAATCCTCACATTACGTTACCAACCGTAAAGTTTTAACCAGATTTTTAACAGTTATTCAATTTTAACAGGGAAGGTGGAAACGCGAGCCATTCTTCTACAACTGTTATGCAAATAATACTTAGACATTGTTCATAATTAATTGCACTAAGAATTAAACAAGTTAGTTCTACAATGCGCTCCCACTCAAATCAATATCTCTCATAATTGACTATGAGTGATTCAAGAGCCATATTACAATTCAACGCCAAGGATGCATCCATCTCAAGTGACCAGAATTGCAATCGGTAGGCCAACTTGCCAATCACATCTCTATGTGACTCTTGTTCATCTTTCGATGCGGGTGTTCCGAGCTCATGACTTTCATGCCTAAACGTCAAGACAACCAAGTGATCTCACTGCGAGGTCTCAACTCACCCGCCTCACACTTTTCTAATCGTTCGCACCCATGCATCCATGTGATACCCCGAAGAGATAGGTGCCGTGACGGTGCTACACTTGGGAGAACACTAACTACTTGATATTTTTTTGAGAGATCACCCTAATAAAAGCGACTACTGCGCAATCAAAAAAAGGGTGCATCATAAGTGATAAACAACTCAGGCAATTCACAATAGCATGATATGGTATAACCCTTTCTGACGGAGAAGTCTTTCATTTCTTCTTCTTCGGCATTCGCGTCGGTGTTCACCTTCGCGAAGATTGCCACCACCTTATCATTCTATACTGTAGCAAATCACTAAAATTATTATTTAACATTGCATACTAAATGCCTCTGCATATTTAATACTCCTATCCTCAAATAGAATCATTAAACAAGCAAACATATGCAAACAATGCAAACATAGCAGCAATCTGTCAAAACAGGACAGTCTGTAAAGAGTGCAATTGTACTCATACTTATCTAACTAAAAAATTCTTAAAAATTACCACACTGTAGAAAATTTGTTGTTACTCATATTGTAAAAATTTCAAAATTTTACCACGTTCTGACTTTCCAGAAGAATTCAGACAATGATAGAAAACTTTCTGTTTTCAAAACAGCAACATATAGACATGCAAAATAAGCATGGTAAAGGTTATACTTAACCTTTTTATTGAACTAAAAGATGCAAAACATTACTATAAATAACAGCAAGCAAATCCTAATAAAATAAAATGACGCTCCAAGCAAAACTCATATCATGTGACGAATAAAAATATAGCTCCAAGTAAGGTTACCGATAATGTTGGAGACGAATGAGGGGATGCCATCCGGGGCATCCCCAAGCTTATCTGCTTGGATATTCCTTGAATATTACCTTGGGGTGCCTTGGGCATCCCCAAGCTTAGGTTCTTGTCACTCCTTATTCTCCTCATATCGATATCTCACCCAAAACTTGTAAACTTCAATCACACAAAACTTAACAAAACCTTCGTGAGATCCGTTAGTATGATAAAACAAATCATTCACTTTGGTACTGTCAAGACAAGATTCAAAAATTTTATCACATGATACCTACTGTACCCTATCATTTCTACAATTTATATTGAGCAATATAAGCCATAGAAACTAGGAAACAAGCAAACTATGCATCCAAAACAGAATCTGTCAAAAACAGAACAGTCTGTAAAGATCTGAATTAAGCTCATACTTCTGTTACTCCAAAAGTTCTGAAATCTTTGGACAGCGTATAAAATTTGTATATAAATCCTCTGTAAAAAATTCAGAGTTTTTCCACGTTCCATCAAAAGATGGGAATTTCTGTACTGGACGCAAAAGTTTCTGTTTTTGCACAGAATCAAATCAACTATCAACCACACTATCCCAAAGGCTTTACTTGGCACTTTATTCAAACAAAAGCTATAAAACATGATTAATACAGTAGCCTAATCATGTGAACACATAAAAACAGTAGGGATAAATATTGGGTTGTCTCCCAACAAGCGCTTTTCTTTAATGCCTTTTTAGCTAGGCATGATGATTTCAATGATGCTCACATAAAAGATAAGAATTGAAACATAATGGGAGCATCATGAAGAATATGACTAGCACATATAAGTCTAACCCACTTCCTATGCATAGGGATTTTTTGAGCAAACAATTTATGGGAGCAAGAATCAACTAGCATAGGAAGGCAAAACAAGCATGACTTCAAGATTTTCAACACATAGAGAGGAAACTTGATATTATTGCAATATGTAGAAGCATAAGTTCCTCTCTCATAATAATTTTCAGTAGCATCATGAATGAATTCAACAATATAACTATCACATAAAGCATTCTTTTCATTATCCACAAGCATAGAAATTTTACTACTCTCCACATAAGCAAAATTCTTCTCATTCATAATAGTGGGAGAAAATTCAACAAAATAACTATCATGTGAGGCATAATCCAATTGAAAATTAAAATCATGATGACAAGTTTCATGGTTATCATTATTCTTTATAGCATACATGTCATCACGATAATCATCATTGATAGCAACTTTGTTCTCATAATCAATTGGAACCTCTTCCAAAATAGTGGATTCATCACTAAATAAAGTCATGACCTCTCCAAATCTACTTTTGTCAATATTGTGAAAAGATTCAACACCCTCCAAAATAGTGGGATCATTAGTACCTAGAGTTGACACTCTTCCAAACCCACTTTCATCAATATAATCATCATAAATAGGAGGCATGCTATCATCATAATAAATATTCTCATCAAAACTTGGGGGACTAAAAAGATCATCTTCGTCAAACATAGCATCCCCAAGCTTATGGCTTTGCATATCATTAGCATCATGGATATTCAAAGAATTCATACCAACAACATTGCAATCATGCTCATCATTCAGAGATTTAGTGCCAAACATTTTATAGACTTCTTCTTCTAACACTTGAGCATAATTTTCGTTTCCATCATTTTCACGAAAGACATTAAAACGATGAAGCATATGAGGCAACCTCAATTCCATTTTTTTGTAGTTTTCTTTTATAGACTAAACTAGTGATAAAATAAGAAACTAAAAGATTCAATTGCAAGATCTAAAGATATACCTTCAAGCACTAACCTCCCCGGCAACGGCGCCAGAAAAGAGCTTGATGTCTACTACGCAACCTTCTCCTTGTAGACTCGTGTTGGGCCTCCAAGCGCAGAGTTTTGTAGGACAGTAGCAAATTTCCCTCATGTGGATGACCTAAGGTTTATCAATCCGTGGGAGGCTTAGGATGAAGATGGTCTCTCTCAAGCAACCCTGCAACCAAATAACAAAGAGTCTCTTGTGTCCGCAACACACCCAATACAATGGTAAATTGTATAGGTGCACTAGTTCGGCGAAGAGATGGTGATACAAGTGTAATATGGATAGTAGATATAGGTTTTTGTAATCTAAAAATATAAAAACAGCAAGGTAACTAGTAGTAAAACGGAGCAAAAACGGCATTGCAATGCTTGGAAACAAGGCCTAGGGTTCATACTTTCACTAGTGCAAGTTCTCTCAACAATGATAACATAATTAGATCATATGGCAATCCCACAACGTGCGACAAAAGTCACTCCAAAGTTCCTATCGCGGAGAACATAAGATGAAATTGCTTGTAGGGTACGAAACCACCTCAAAGTTATTCTTTCCGATCAATCCATTGAGCTATTCCTATAAGTGTCACAAACAGCCCTAGAGTTCGTAGTAAAATAACACCATATGACACACATCAATCAACCCTAATGTCACCACAAGTATCCGTGGGTCAATTATACGATATGCATCAAACAACTTCAGATTCATAATATTCAATCCAACACAAAGAACCTCAAAGAGTGCCCCAAGATACCTACCAGAGAAACAAGGACGAAAACGTGCATCAACCCCTATGCATAGATTACCCCAATGTCACCTCGGGAATCCGCGAGTTGAGTGCCAAAACATACATCAAGTGAATCAATAGAACACCCCATTGTCACCACGGGTATCCCACGCAAGACATACATCAAGTGTTCTCAAATCCATAATAGTATTCAATCCGATAATAGTGAAACCTCAAAGGTAAAACTCAATTCATCACAAGAAGGTAGAGGGGGAAGAACACCATATGATCCAACTATAATAACAAAGCTCGCGGTACATCAAGATCGTGCCAAATCAAGAACACGAGAGAGAGAGAGATCAAACAAATAGCTACTGGTACATACCCTCAGCCCCGAGGGTGAACTACTCCCTCCTCGTCATGGAGAGCGCCGGGATGATGAAGATGGCCACCGGTGATGATTTCCCCCTCCGGCAGGGTGCCGGAACAGGGTCCTGATTGGTTTTTGGTGGCTACAGAGGCTTGCGGTGGTGGAACTCCCGATCTAGGTTTCTTTCTGGGGGTTTCTGGATATATAGGAATTTTTGGCATCGGTTTCATGTCAGGGGGGGTCCATGATTCAGCGACAAGGCAGGGGGCGCACCCTCCACCCTTGTCGTTGACTCGGGACTCTTCTGTCCCAACTATTGTGCTTCGGGGGCTTCTTCTGGTCCATAAAAAATCACCGTAAATTTTCAGCTCGTTTGGACTCCGTTTGATATTCCTTTTCTGCAAAACTCAAAAACAAGGAAAAAACAGAAACTGGCAGTGGGCTCTAGGTTAATAGGTTAGTCCCAAAAATAATATAAAATAGCATATAAATGCATATAAAACATCCAAGATGGATAATATATTAGCATGGAACAATAAAAAATTATAGATACGTTGGAGACGTATCACCCCCGTGCAGATCATATCTGCATTGCCCTTTAGTCTGCGAAACATCCATCTTTCTTTAACTAAAGTGGAACCCAAAGAACTGTTAGCACTTCGTTGATCTCTCAATCAGCATACTCAGGAGCAGCATGAAAGGATTGCGGAGCGCCAGAACTTTGTGAGATTCCACAATGCTGTCAAGATCAGGACTACGCAAATTCAAGGGAAGCAACAAGAACATCGGGTAACAGATTTCATCTGCTACCCACACAAATAATTTTCAGTAATAGAACTCATCTACTACCTAATTATATTGTGCAACACCCATACATCTCTATGTATTCTAGATCGCAACCTGCATCTACGCATAGCACGGCTCATGATGCCACTATAGGGGAACGCGACAGAAAAAAAAATTCCTCACTACGAACAGCCCAGGACCACTATGGAGACTGCATAAAAGGTTTGATCTTTTCGTTACCGACTCATAGCGCAACGGAAGTAGAGTCGATGATGATCGGTGGTGCAGATCCCCGCAGCTAGTATTTACAACCTGCCAACTGCGAGGATGTATTCCCTCGTCTGCCCCTCGGACAGCCCTCCGGGAGGCGGTCGGATAGACCCTCGGACGGTGTCGCAGACAGCCCTTTGGGAGGACCTTCGACACTCGGACGGTACTTGGACAGCCCTTCGGGAGGCACTCTCGAACTAAGACCGAAACTATGATCTCTCTACAGAGTTGCACACATACGGTGTCATCTATCCGGCAGGGCTTCGCTGTCCAGAACTAGTTCCCACCGAAACCCAGACAGCCTTTCGGCTCTACGAAACTATTTCACTGGGAGGGAGAGAGAAGGCCAGATCATGCATGGCTTGTGTATGTTGAGAAAGAGTGAGTTTGGGCAGCACCCTCCATCTCTATTTATAGGAGAAGGAGGGGTGGTGTGGCTGAAATTTCAGCCACATCAATCCATGTCATCTCCAAAATATTTTGGAGCAAAACCAAAAAGGTGGCTTTCCAAAAAGTAACCATAAAGCTGATTTCACTATTCACGACGACATTTTTCAGCGTCCGTTCGAACCAAAAATATTTATATGGACCCAGAACATTTCCAGTACCCACTAAAATAATTTTTGATGCGTTCCGAAACAATTCCAGACTAGTGATTTTCATCTGCGAAAAGCAGACAAAGCGGTTCCGGCAGCTCGGAACATTTCCGGTTTTTGTTCCGGAAAAATCCCAGAAGTTTCCAGAACAATTCTGGCACCTTCCAAGAATTTCCAGACGTGTGCCGAAACCATTTTGACTTAATGGTATACTCCGAAACAACTTTTCGGTTTAGTGATTTTCATCTGCGAAAAGCAACCAAACCGGTTTCGGCTGCTCCGGAACATTTCCTGTTTTTATCCCGGAAAATTCCCAGAAGTTTGCAGAATAATTCTGGCACCCTCCAAGAATTATCAGGCATGTCCCGGAACCAATTTGACTTAATGGTATACCCCGAAACAACTTTTTGGTTTTACCGAAACTATTCTGGTGTTCTCTCTCCGGAACTTTTTCGTTGACTCCAAAACTTTTTCGGTGAATTTCTCTCAGACTCCCTGTCTAGTATTCAGCAGATAGATGACCCTTAAGCGTGTGACCCTATAGGTTCGGTGAAGTATAGACATGAACGGAACTCTTTCCGATCAATGATCAACATCGGAACCGTGGACACCCATATTGACCCCTATACACACACGAATAAATATTTGAGTGAACCTCCAATTGCGGTGTGCTATTCCTGTTGCTTCACGATATATTACAAACACCCGAGGTGAGATTTCCTTGCATCCCCATGGATCAACAACTTGTCCACTATGCCAGTTACCTCGTTACCGGTTTTGTTCTCTTTTCTCGTTTCCGTGTTCCGGCATCCCTGTGATCAAATCACACTGTGTCTGGCCAGATGATGATGGATACCGTAACACCGAGAGGGCCAGAGATATCTCTCCATCGACGGAGGAGCAAGAGCATAATTGGTTTGTTACATATATTTGGCACTGTGCTACTTCTTGAGCTTGTGTTGGTTTTTCCCTTGAAGAGGAAAGGGTGATGTAGCAAAGTAGAGATAAGTATTTCCCTCAGTTTGAGAACCAAGGTATCAATCCAGTAGGAGACAACGCACAAATCACCGAATACCTGCACAAACAATCAAACAACTTGCACCCAACGCGATAAAGGGGTTGTCAATCCCTTCATGGTTACTTGCAAAAGTGAGATCTGATAGATATAGATGAAACTAAATAAAAGATAAAGTAAATATTTTTGGTATTTTTGGTTTATAGATCGGAAAGTAAAAGATTGCAAAATAGTAGATCGGAAACTAATATAATAGATCGGGAACTTATATGATGGAAAATAGACCCGGGGGCCATAGGTTTCACTAGAGGCTTCTCTCAAGATAGAAAATAATACGGTGGGTGAACAAATTACTGCCGAGCAATTGATAGAAAAGCAGAAAGTTAGGACGATATCTAAGGCAATGATCGTGAATATAGGCATCACGTCCGTGTCAAGTAGACCAAAACGATTCTGCATCTACTACTATTACTCCACACATCGACCGACTCCTGCCTGCATCTAGAGTATTAAGTCATGAAGAACACAGTAACGCATTAAGTAAGATGACATGATGTAGAGGAAGAAACTCAAGCAATATGATGTAAACCCCATCTTTTTATCCTCGATGGCAACAATACAATACGTGCCTTGCTGCCCCTACTGTCACTGGGAAAGGACACCGCAAGATTGAACCCAAAGCTAAGCACTTCTCCCATTGCAAGAAAAACAAATCTAGTTGGCCAAACCAAACCGATAGTTCGAAGAGAATTACAAAGATATCAAATCATGCATAAAAGAATTCAGAGAAGATTCAACTAATATTCATAGATAAGCTGATCATAAATCCACAATTCATCGGATCTCGGCAAACACACCGCAAAAAAGTATTACATCGAATAGATCTCCAAGAACATCGAGGAGAACATGGTATTGAGAATCAAAGAGAGAGAAGAAGCCATCTAGCTACTAGCTATGGACCCGTAGGTCTGAGGTAAACTACTCACGCTTCA
This sequence comes from Thinopyrum elongatum, assembly GCA_011799875.1. NCBI lineage: Eukaryota > Viridiplantae > Streptophyta > Magnoliopsida > Poales > Poaceae > Thinopyrum > Thinopyrum elongatum. Next base: position 719,121,351 of record CM022298.1, read on the forward strand.
TCGGAAGGGCAATAGGGTTGATGTAGAAGCCCTCCGTGATCGAATCCCCCTCCGGCAGGGTGCCGAAAATGGTCCCTAGATGGGATCTCACGGGTACAGAAGGTTGCGGCAGTGGAAAGTGTTTTCGTGGATGCTTCTGGTGGTTTGGGAACATATGTAAATATATAGGCGAAAGATCTACGTCAGGAGGGTCACGGGGGGCCCACAAGGTAGGGGGCGCGCCCTACCCCCCTGGGCGCGCCCTCCACCCTTGTGGCCGCCTCGTGGCTCCTCCGACTTCATCTCCAAGTCTCCTGGGTGTCTTCTGGTCCAAGAAAAATCATCGCGAAGATTTTATTCCGTTTGGACTCCGTTTGGTATTCCTTTTCCACGAAGTTAAAAAACAAGGAAAAAATATAAACTGGCACTGGGCTCTAGGTTAATAGGTTAGTCCGAAAAATTATATAAAATAGCATATTAATGCATATAAAACATCCAAAACAGATAATATAATAGCATGGAACAATAAAAAATTATAGATACATTGGAGACGTATCAATCATCCCCAAGCTTAATTCCTGCTCGTCCTCGAGTAGGTAAATGATAGAAACATAATTTTTGATGTGGAATGCTACCTAACATATTTATCCATGTAGTTTTCTTTATTGTGTCGTGAATGTTCAGATCCATAAGATTCAAAACAAAAGTTTAATATTGACATAAAAACAATAATACTTCAAGCATACTAACAAGGCAATTATGTCTTCTCAAAATAACATGGCCAAAGAAAGCTTATCCCTACAAAATCATATAGTCTGGCTATGCTCCATCTTCATCACACAAAATATTCAAATCATGCACAAACCCGATGACAAGCCAAGCAATTGTTTCATACTTTTGATGTTCTCAAACTTTTTCAACTTTCACGCAATACATGAGCGTGAGCCATGGACATAGCACTATAGGTGGAATAGAATATGGTGGTTGTGGAGAAGACAAAAAGAAGGAGATAGTCTCACATCAACTAGGCGTATCAATGGGATATGGAGATGCCCATCAATAGATATCAATGTGAGTGAGTAGGGATTGCCATGCAACGGATGCACTAGAGCTATAAGTTTATAAAAGCTCAAAAGAAAACAAAGTGGGTGTGCATCCAACTCGCTTGCTCACGAAGACCTAGGACAATTAGAGGAAGCCCATCATTGGGATATACAAGCCAAGTTCTATAATGAAAAATTCCCACTAGTATATGAAAGTGACAACATAGGAGACTCTCTATCATGAAGATCATGGTGCTACTTTGAAGCACAAGTGTGGTAAAAGGATAGTAACATTGTCCCTTCTCTCTTTTCTCTCATTTTTTTTATTTGGGCCTTCTCATATTTTTGGTCTTTTTTTATTTATTTTTCATCCGGAGTCTCATCCCGACTTGTAGGGGAATCATAGTCTCTATCATCCTTTCCTCACATGGGACAATGCTGTAATAATGAAGATCATCACACTTTTATTTACTTACAACTCGATACTTAGGACAAAATATGACTCTATATGAATGCCTCCGGCGGTGTACCGGGATGTAAAATGAATCAAGAGTGACATGTATGAAAGAATTATGAACGATGGCTTTGCCACAAATACGATGTCAACTACATGATCATGCAAAGCAATATGACAATGATGAAGCGTGTCATAATAAACGGAACGGTGGAAGTTGCATGGCAATATATCTCGGACTGGCTATGGAAATGCCATAATAGGTAGGTATGGTGGCTGTTTTGAGGAAGGTATATGATGGGTATATGGTACCGGCGAAAGTTGCGCGACACTAGAGAGGCTAGCAATGGTGGAAGGGTGAGAGTGCGTATAATCCATGGACTCAACATTAGTCATAAAGAACTCACATACTTATTGCAAAAATCTATTAGTTATCGAAACGAAGTACTATGCGCATGCTCCTAGGGGGATAGATTGGTTGGAAAGGACCATCGCTCGTCTCCGACCGCCACTCATAAGGAAGACAATCAATAAATAAATCATGCTCCGACTTCATCACATAACGATTCACCATACGTGCATGCTACGGGAATCACAAACTTTAACACAAGTATTTCTCAAATTCACAATTACTCACTAGCATGACTCTAATATTACCTTCTCTATATCTCAAAACAATCATAAGGAATCAAACTTCTCATAGTATTCAATGCACTTTATATGAAAGTTTTTATTATATCCCTCTTGGATGCCTATCATATTAGGACTAAATTTATAACCAAAGCAAATTACCATGCTGTTTAAAGAATCTCAAAATAATATAAGTGAAGCGTGAGAGTTCAACAATTTCTATAAAATAAAACCACCGCCGTGCTCTAAAAAGATATAAGTGAAGCACTAGAGCAAAATTGCCTAGCTCAAAAGATATAAGTGAAGCACATAGAGTATTCTAATAAATCACAATTCATGCGTGTCGCTCTCAAAAGGTGTGTACAGCAAGGATGATTGTGGCAAACTAAAAAGCAAAGACTCAAATCATACAAGACGCTCCAAGCAAAACACATATCATGTGGTGAATAAAAATATAGCCTCTAGTAAAGTTATCGATAGACGAAGACGAAAGAGGGGATGCCTTCCGGGGCATCCCCAAGCTTAGGATCTTGCCACTCCTTATCCATAGTCCATCAAATCCTTACCCAAAACTTGAAAACTTCACAACACAAAACTCAACAGAAAATCTCATAAGCTCCGTTAGTATAAGAAAATAAATCACCACTTTTGGTACGGTTGTGAACTCATTCTTTATTTATATTGGTGTAATATCTACTGTATTACAACTTTTCCATGGTTCATACCCCCTGATACTACCCATAGATTCATCAAAATAAGCAAACAACACAAAGAAAACAGAATCTGTTAAAAACAGAACAGTCTGCGAAGATCTGAATTGTTCTACTACTTCTGTAACTCCAAAAATTCTGAAACATTAGGACAACAGAGTCAATTTGTATATATGTCATATAAACAATTCAGGATTTTTCAACGCTCTAGTGAATTATTAAAATTCTGTGACTGGACGTAAAAGTTTCTGTTTTTAAGCCAGATCAAATCAACTATCACCGTAAGCCATCCCAAAGGTTTTACTTGGCACAAGCACTAACTAAAACATAAAACCACATCTAACCAGAGGCTAGATGAATTATTCAAAGAAAAACAGGAACAAAAAAAAAATTGGGTTGCCTCCCAACAAGCGCTATTGTTTAACGCCCTTAGCTAGGCATAAAAAAATGAATAGATCTAGGTATTGTCATCTTTGGTATGCAATCCATAAGTAGCTCTGATAATAGATTCATATGGCAATTTAATTTTCTCTCTAGGAAAGTGTTCCATTCCCTTCCTTAACGGAAATTGAAATCTAATGTTTCCTTCTTTCATATCAATAATTGCACCAATCGTTCTAAGGAAAGGTCTACCAAGAATAATAGGACATGTAGGATTGCAATCTATATCAAGAACAATGAAATCTACGGGCCCATAATTCCTATTTGCAATAATAAGAACATCATTAAGCCTTCCCATAGGTTTCTTAATAGTGGAATCCGCAATATGCAAATTTAAGGAACAATCATCAAATTCACGGAAACCTAACACATCACATAAAGTTTTTGGAATCGTGGAAACACTAGCACCCAAATCACACAAAGCATGACACTCATAATCTTTAATATTAATCTTAATAGTAGGTTCCCACTCATCATAAAGTTTTCTAGGAATAGAAACTTCTAATTCAAGCTTTTCTTCACAAGATTGCATCATAGCATCAACGATATGTTTAGTAAAAGCTTTGTTTTGATTATAAGCATGAGGAGAATTGAACATGGATTGCAACAAGGAAATACAATCTATTAAAGAACAATTATCATATTTAAATTCCTTGAAATCCAAAAGAGTGGGTTCATTGCTACTTAAAGTTTTGACCTCTCCAATCCCACTTTTATCAATTTTTGCATCATGATATAAAAACTTCGAAACATTGGGACGCCTTTTAACTAAAGTTGACTCATCTCCAGTCCCATCTTTATCAAGATTTATATTGGAAAACAAAGATTCAATAGGAGTCACATCAATCACTTTAAGATCTTCATCATTATTTTCACGGAAACTAGAAGAACATGTTTTTACAAACCAATCTTTTTTAGCACGCATCTTAGCGGTTCTTTCTTTGCACTCATCAATGGAGGTTCTCATAGCTTTTCGAGTTTCATTAATATCATGCTTGGGTGGAATAGATCTAAGTTTCAAAGAATCAACATCAAGAGAAATTCTATCCACGTTCCTAGCCAAATCATTAATCTTAAGCAATTTTTCTTCAATCAAAGCATTGAAACTCTTTTGCGAACTCATAAATTCTTTAACACTATTCTCAAAATCAGAGGACATCTTATTATAATTTCCATAAGCATTGTTGTAGGAATTACCATCATTATTAGAGGAATTACTAGGAAACGGCTGTAACACCCCTGCGTAATAAGCACTGTGATCATCTGTTAGTTATGCCAAGTCATGTTCATTTGCAATGCTTGATCATAATGTTTAAACACTTCAATTCAAATTTCTCTCTGAAAATCAATTCAAATTCAAGTGCAAAATAAAGTTGCTCAAAACTTGCTAGAAAAATGTTCATCATTTGACAGAAATTCCATAACAATTATTTGTAAAGGAACACAACATCATTCTTGTGCAAAGATGAGCACTAGCCATTATAACAGCACCAATTCAGCATTTTTAAATGCTATTCCATTTATGAGAAATTCAAATGAAATCATTTGCTCACCAAATCATTTATGGCAGTGACTAAAATTTGCATTGTGATTATACGGCCAAGTCTCATATTATTTAAAAGTCAAATACTAGTGGTTTTACAATAAAATAGAAAACTATAAAAAAAAGGAAATTGCAAAAGAAAGAGAAAAAAAACCCCCTTCCCCTGGGCCTCTCGGTCGAGCTGGCAGCCAGCCGGCCCACCCCGCTGCTCCCTGGCCTATATGGCCCCGTTCCCCTCCCAAAACAATAGGGCACTACCACTCCACCCCCCCCCCGAATGACCCCTCGCTTCCTATCTATTCCCCCCCCCCATCAAATCTAGATCGGGGCAGTTGGCCCCGACGCCGGCGCCGCCCTCCTCGTCGCCCCTTTGCCAGCACTGGCGCCCCGCCGCCCGCCGTCACCGGCGACCACCAGCATGCCGCCGCCTCGCGCCGGCGTTGACCAGCGCCTCCCCTGCACCTCGGCTACCCCACGCCGCCCGTCGTCGCAGGACCTCACCGCCGTCGCCCCTACTCCGACGGGCCACCCCAAGCCTCACCGCCCGATCCCCTACAACGAGGGGTGAGGACCCCAACCCGCTCAGCCTTCCCTTTCCCTTCCCGTCCTGTCACTGCAGCCACCTGCCGCCCGCCCGCGCGGTCCCTCGCCGGTCATCGCGTCGTCCACTCCGTCCCCTGCTTAACCCCCTCGCCCCGAGCGCTCCCACCTCACCACGCGCGTCCGCCGCACCGCGCCACGCTCCCCGCGCGTCGCGATCACCCTGCGCCGAGCTGCGCCCCGCACAGCGCCCCGCCTGCCTCGCGCCGCTCCGCTCGAAAGCTCACCTCGCCTGGCGAGCCCCGCCGCGCGCGTGCTCATCACCGGCCGCGCCCGATCACCGTTTGCCTCGCGCCGACGGCCGTCCTCGCCGGCCCCTGCCCGTCGGCCAGTGCCGCCCGCCTCTGTTGTGGCCGCTACCGCGCCCCTGGGCGTGTGCCCAAGCGGGCTGGCGCCCAGCGCCCGTAGCCCATACGCCCGCGCGTGTGGCCTGGGCAGATGACAGCCGGGGCCCTCGCCCCAGAAAATCTTTAAAAAATAAAAATAAAATAAATAAATAATAATTAAAATAAATAATTAATTGATTAAGAGAATTAATTAACCTAATTAATTCTGTTTAATTAACCTAATCGATTAGTTAAACTAATTAACTCTGTTAGTTAATCTGTGACAATGACAACCGGGACCCACGCGTCAGTTGACCCAGTCAACGGTCAATGTTGACCGCTGATGTCATGCTGACATCATGCTGATGTCAGCTGCTACTATTCTGGATAATTCGTATTTAATTAATTTAAATAATTCCAAAAAATGCTAAATCTTTAGAAATTCATATAAAATAATCTGTAGCTCAGATCGAAAAACTTTGTACATGAAAGTTGCTCAGAACGACGAGACGAATCCAACCATGCTATCCGTTTCTGTGTCGGGACCCTCTACGGAGGTGAACCCGCAACTTTAGCCTGTTTCCGGTAGATGAATAGTGCTTATACTCCGGTTAATAATTCCAACTTAAATCCTAAAGTAACTAATATGGTTTAGACATGTCTTTAGGCAACCCTGCACTGCACGTTAGCATAGCCTGCTCTATGTTACATATGTTTGCCGAGTATTTATCTGTTTCCTCCCCCTCTTCTCTCTCGGTAGAACCCGCTACAAACGCATGTCCCGAGACTGACGCAGCTCAGGAGCCCGACGACACTGTTGACGACCTTGCCTTTGCCGCCGAGAAACCAGGCAAGCGCCCCCCTTTGAGCATGCCTATATCGCCTATTCTCTTCTCTCTTGTGCTTGCATTAGAATTGTTGCTGCTACTGTTCTACCCATTCTGATGCATGACCTATTTATTGTAACCTACTGTTGATACCTACCTGCTTATCCTACACTGCTTAGTATAGGTTGGATAGAGACCCAGTGACCCCACTTGTCCCGGTTGCCCCGCTGGATCATCGGAAGACTCGACGACCAGGCCCCCAGCACCGCACATCACACCCCTTTTATCTGTACGACCCTACAGCGTTACTATCGAGTGCCGAGGGTGATACCTCGTATAGCACTTCTGATGTTAGCTCTGTAAAGTAGCTATTCGGTCGTGGTCATCGATTGTGATTCCTCCTTCACCACTCCCAATAACGACGCTGTCGTGCAACACCTCAAGTGTGAAACCATCAAGGGTGATTCCTCCGAGTTCACCTTGACGGTTACATCTAGTAGGAATCCAACGAGGGTGATACCTCGGATTCCCTTGATGTTATGGACACACAGATAATTGGACTTTACACTGTTACTTGGAAGGCGGGTCGACCCTGAGGGGTACCCGCGAGTGATATGGAGACGGGTTGACCTGGATGGTGCCCGAGTGATGAATACGAGGCGTGGTGGGCATTCTGGGCCCTTGCCGCAAGTCCTCGAGACAGGGCGACGGGGTCACATCGATCATGAGTCGCTGCTCGTTACCGCACTACCAACACTCTACGATTTGGATATTTGATTCGAGTGGGCCTCTGGCCCGATAGCACTAACCATCACGCGGGAAAAGTTATGGGCACTCTGCATCGTATGCATCAGCCGAAAGCTTTGTCAGACGTCCAGTTCAGCATTGTGGCCGGGTCGGATCGTGCTGTTGGCGCTGGTATCCACCCTGCTCGCAACGACCCGGAGAGCACAGGGCGATGGCCCAAGACCCCTGAGCGCTTAGGTTGTAGACCGGCGGGGACCTCTCTGCTGAGCTCTAGGTAGGGCTGCGGTGTGTAGTTTGACCGAGGCCGGGCATGACCCGGAAAAGTGTGTTCGGCCGGAGTTAAGCGAGCGTGGTGGGTAAGTTGGTGCACCCCTGCAGGGAAGAACTAATCTATGCATAGCCGGATCCTCGGTAACGGACACTCGGAGTTTTTATCCCGATCGATACAACTGGAACATGATGTTGAGATGAGAAATGGATAGTATGGCTCTGGGATTGCTTTCTCGCAGGTAGTCGAGAAAGGATCTCTGGCCGAGGTTGATACTGATTACTGCTACTACTTTATACTGTACTAATCTACACTCTTCTAATGCTGCAAGACCGCTGAAGATGCTAGCCTTCGATAGGACTAGGCCTTCTTTCTATTCTGGCATTTCTGCAGCCCAGTCCACATATACAGCCTCTCTTTGATAATATTGCATATGTAGTGTAGATCCTTGCTTGCTAAGTACTTCAGATGAGTACTCACGGTTGCTTTGCTTTCTCTTTTTCCCCATTTATCCTTTTGATGCAACCAGACGACGGAGTCCCGGAGCCAGCCGCCCTCACCGACGACCTCTACTACTTCCCCGACGGTGGTTACTACTTCGAGCTTGCCGATGACCAGGAGTAGGATCGGAGGGTCCCAGGCAGGAGGCCTGCGCCTTTCGATCGTAGCTTTTGTTTTGCCCCGCCTTTCTAAAGGTTTATCTGTTTCTGTTTCATATCTGTACTCAGATATCTGATGCTTCCGCTGATGCTTGTATGCGAGGTTATGTATTCGAGCCCTCGAGGCCCCTGGATTGTAATATAAAGCTTGTATGACTTTATTTATGTTTTAGAGTTGTGTTGTGATATCTTCCTGTGAGTCCTTAGGCTTGATCGTGTGCATTTGCATGTATGATTAGTGCACGATTGAGCCGGGGGCGTCACAACGGCCTAGAATTAAAATTACCTCTATACGCGTTATTACCAAAATTGTTCCTACCAACAAAATTCACATCCATAGATTCGTTATTATTCTCAATTAAAGTAGACAAAGGCATATCATTAGGATCAAAAGAAGCACTCTTGCTAGCAAACAATTTCATAAGTTCATCCATCTTTCCACTCAAAACACTAATATCTTCAATTGCATGCACTTTTTTACTAGTGGAAGATCTTTCGGTGTGCCATTGAGAATAATTAACCATAATATTATGTAGGAGTTTAGTAGCTTCTCCTAAAGTAATTTCCATAAAAGTGCCTCCCGCGGCCGAATCTAAAAGATTTCTAGAAGCAAAATTCAATCCGGCATAATTTTTTTGCATAATCATCCACAAATTCAAACCATGAGTAGGGCAATTTCGTATCATCAATTTCATCCTCTCCCAAGATTGTGCAACATGCTCACGATCACGTTGCATAAAATTCATAATATCGTTCCTAAGGGAGATGATCTTAGCGGGAGGAAAATACTTGGAAATAAAAGCATCTTTACACTTATTCCATGAATCAATACTATTTTTAGGCAAAGATGAAAACCAAGTTTTAGCACGATCTCGAAGTGAGAACAGAAATAGCTTCAATTTAACAATATCATTATCCACATCTTTTTTCTTTTGCATATCACACAAATCAACGAAATTGTTTAGATGGCATGCGGCATCTTCACTAGGAAGGCCAGAAAATTGATCTTTCATAATAAGATTCAGCAAAGCGGCATTAATTTCATAAGATTCCGCACTAGTGGATGGAGCAATCGGAGTACTAATAAAATCATTGTTATTAGTGTTGGAAAAATCACACAATTTGGTATTCTCTTCAGCCATCGTGACAAAGCAAGCAATCCAACACACGAGCACACAAAAGGCAAACGAAAAAGACGAAGGGAAGAAGGGCGAATAAAAAGGCAAATCTTTTCGAAAATCATTTTAGAAGTGGGGGAGAGGAAAACGAGAGGTGAACGGCGAATAATGTAATGCAAGAGATGAGAGTTTATGATGGGTACTTGGTATGTCTTGACTTGGCATAGATCTCCCTGGCAACGGCGCCCAGAAATTCTTCCTGCTACTTCTTGAGCTTGTGTTGGTTTTTCCCTTGAAGAGGAAAGGGTGATGCAGCAAAGTAGAGATAAGTATTTCCCTCAGTTTGAGAACCAAGGTATCAATACAGTAGGAGACAACGCACAAATCACCGAATACTTGCACAAACAATCAAACAACTTGCACCCAACGTGATAAAGGGGTTGTCAATCCCTTCACGGTTACTTGCAAAAGTGAGATCTGATAGATATAGATGAAACTAAATAAAAGATAAAGTAAATATTTTTAGTATTTTTGGTTTATAGATAGGAAACTAATATAATAGATCGGAAACTTATATAATAGATTGGAAACTTATATGATGGAAAATAGACCCGGGGGCCATAGGTTTCACTAGAGGCTTCTCTCAAGATAGCAAATAATACGGTGGGTGAACAAATTACTACCGAGCAATTGATAGAAAAGCGCAAAGTTATGACGATATCTAAGGCAATGATCATGAATATAGGCATCATGTCCGTGTCAAGTAGACCGAAACGATTCTGCATCTACTACTATTACTCCACACATCAACCGACTCCTGCCTGCATCTAGAGTATTAAGTTCATGAAGAACAGAGTAACGCATTAAGTAAGATGACATGATGTAGAGGAATAAACTCAAGCAATATGATGTAAACCCCATCTTTTTATCCTCGATGGCAACAATACAATACGTGCCTTGCTACTCCTACTGTCACTAGGAAAGGACACCGCAAGATTGAACCCAAAGCTAAGCACTTCTCCCATTGTAAGAAAAACCAATCTAGTTGGCCAAACCGAACCGATAGTTCGAAGAGAATTACAAAGATATCAAATCATGCATAAAAGAATTCATAGAAGATTCAAATAATATTCATAGATAACCTGATCATAAATCCACAATTCATCGGATCTCGGCAAACACACCGCAAAAAAGTATTGTATCGAATGGATCTCCAAGAACATCGAGGAGAACATGGTATTGAGAATCAAAGAGAGAGAAGAAGCCATCTAGCTACTAGCTATGGACCCGTAGGTCTGAGGTAAACTACTCACGCTTCATCGAAAGGGCGATAGGGTTGATGTAGAAGGCCTCCGTGATCGAATCCCCCTCCGGCAGGGTGCCGGAAAAGGTCCCTAGATGGGATCTCAGGGGTATAGAAGGTTGCGGCGGTGGAAAATTGTTTTCGTGGATGCTTCTGGTGGGTTGGGAACATATGTGAATATATAGGCAAAAGAATGAGGTCAGGAGGGTCACAGGGGGCCCACAAGGCAGGGGGGCGCGCCCTCCACCCTTGTGGCCGCCTCGTGGCTCCTCCGACTTCATCTCCAAGTCTCCTGGGTGTCTTCTGATCCAAGAAAAATCATCGCGAAGATTTTATTCCATTTGGACTCCGTTTGGTATTCCTTTTCCACGAAGCTAAAAAACAAGGAAAAAACAGAAACTGGCACTAGGCTCTAGGTTAATAGGTTAGTCCCAAAAATAATATAAAATAGCATATTAAAGCATATAAAACATCCAAAACAGATAATATAATAGCATGGAACAATAAAATATTATAGATACGTTGGAGACGTATCACATTGCCAATAGTTGGCAAGCCAACATTTGGCAAAATGGAAAGTTGCCAAAAGTTGGCAACTTTTTGTGAGGTTGGCAAGCAAAGTTGGTAGCCAACCAATCACTAGCCAACATTTGGGATTTGCCAAATATTGGCATGCTAACTTTTGGCATCAAACTAATCATGCTCCAAATCCCAATCTTGAGCTATCAAGCCCCTTGTCATACTTTCCGATGAACGCGTAAGCCGCCGTAATAGCCACCCAGTTACGGATGACGTTTAACAAACCCCAAAGTTCATGAATCAAGCATGAAGGAACTCGATACTCTCATGGTCTAAGGAATTATGCAAACAATAACTTCTCTGTGTTATTAACCATTAACTTATGACGAATGTATCTCATAGCATAACATCAATCGGGTCGATTCAACACAAGTGTTCTCCTAACATTGTGCCCTCAAAGTTGCCGGCATAGTCATGCCCATGATCAGGAAAACATAACTATCATGCAACACTTGAGCTAGTCTTAGAGGCCAAACTAGGAATACATTTTACCGTTTATTATTCCACACGTGCATATGAGTCTTCCTCTGAGACTCGTGGTTATTGCAGACTCGAGAACCATAGCAGTTATAGCATGGAACATAAACATAATTATGAACCTGGAGATAAATAATAGCATTTATTATTGCCTCTAGGGCATATCTCCTACAGATCCCCGACTGGGCCGGCCCTTCCACGCACAAATTGTGCAAATATTCATAAATAATAATGCGCTAGCCTTTGTAGCTGATGAGGTTACGTGTCTAAATTGGCAGGGCGGGGTAAGAACTATAAGCAGCCTCAGATTTAAATTGAAATTTCAAACACATTTTTTTAAAGAATATTTATTTTGAATCGTTAACATTTTCAAATTTTGAAGAATTTTTTATAAACTTAACATTTTGTGAAAGAATAACATTATTTTTTCGAATCTCAAACATTTTTGAATGTGTGAACAATTTCTAAAAACGGGAGTGCTTTTAGAAATTTTGAACAAAATTTGAAAATGCAAACATTTTTTGAAAAAATGAACATTTTTTGATACTCTGAACAGAATTGAAAAAATGAATACTTCTGTTCACAAACGAATACTAGAGAAAATAAAGGTATTTTTTCATCTGCAAATAATTTTTATAACAGGAACTGTGAAACTTTGAATTAAATTTGAAAAAAACGAATACTTCTGTTTGAAAATTCCAATTTCTTTGAAAATCCAAAAAAAAAATCGGAACCGGATTTTTTTTGGAAATCCGAACATTTTTTTAGAAAAAATGATCAAATTTTGATTATGTTTTGAATTTATTAAAAAAGACAAAAAGAAACTTTTCGAAAAGGAATATAAAAATCAGAAAAAGCCGAATAAACAGGAAAAAAGAAAAATTAGACCGGAACCCTCTAGAAGGTTCCCAAAACCCGTTAATGAGCTGGCCCACCTGAAAGGTTCCCGAAACAAGGATCTCTGTTCCACTTATTGTAGCTAATGGGCCGGCCAATCGAGGTTCGGTTGCTTGATCGTTTTTGCAAAACAGAGACAACTTGTCACAAATAGCGTCATATAGGTTTTTCTTGAGAATTATAGCCCTGGCGCTCCCTCTCTCCTTGAGCTCGGTGGGAATATAACCTAGGGCTCTTCCGGTTATGGAGATTCAAGTGGGTGAAAACAAGTAATATATATCAATTTGCCTCCTCCCTTTTCAAAATGGTGTGTGCTCAGAGTTGGTCTTAAGACCGTGTTAACTCTTACTCCCTCCGTAAACTAATATAAGAGCGTTTAGATTACTACTTTAGTGATCTAAACGCTTTTATATTAGTTTACAGAGGGAGTACCTATCTATCATTGAGCAACATCCAGAACAATAAATGTATACATCATGAAAGTATATTCAAATATGAATCTAATTATATGCTAATTTGATGTTGTAGATACACTGGTAATGTTTTCCACGAACTTAGTCAATTTCACAAAGATTTAACTTGGGATAAACTCATAATGCACAACATTGTCAAAAATGACTTAACACCCTAGTTTAAATTTACTGTTGTATAGGAATATAGTAGTATATATTAAAATATCACAAAGCAAACAAACACAAGCATAGTGCAAAACAAACATTGGCATCCATATATACTATTCCTTCCGTAGTGCTAGATATATCCATTTGATCGACAAATAACTCGGGACGGGGAGTATTTTTTTCTTGCTTCTAAAATACAATATTGCCCTTTATCACCATGATGGGCATCGTACATGGTCATCCTATATCCTTGACATGGCCGAGGGGACAAGATTCCGGGCAGTATCCCGTAGCTTCACTTTCTCAACCTTTCCGAGGGCGTTCCTCGGGAGGGCGTCGACGACGACCAACTTCCTGGGAACCATGAAGCGCGACATGCGCTCGCGGCAGAAGGCGATCACTTCATCCTTGCATACCTCGGCGGCCTTGTCTTTCGCCACGAGGAAAGCGCATGGCGTCTCGCCCCAGTGCGGGTGAGGCATGGCAACCACCGCCGCGTCGGCCACAGCCGGGTGCTGGAGCAGCACGTGCTCCAGCTCCGTGCTGCAAATGTTCTCACCGCCGCTGATGATCACGTCCTTTGACCTGTCCTTTATCTCGATGTACCCGTCCGGGTGCACGACGCCGATGTCGCCCGTCATGAGCCACCCGCCCTTGAAGGCCTTCTCATTTGCCTCTGGGTTGTTGAGGTACCCCTTCATGAGGCTGCTACCGCGGAGGACGATCTCACCCAAGGACTTGCCGTCGTGTGGCACACTAGACATGGTGTCGTCGTTGACCACGACGTTGGCATCGGCGAGAGACAGGATGCTGACCCCCTGCCTGGCCTTGAGTTGGGAGCGCTCCGGGAGCGGCAGGAGGTCCCACTTGTCACGCCACTCGCAGGACAGAGCGGGGCCTGCCTCTGTGAGTCCGTAGGAGTGCGTCACCTTGAAACCGATCCGCTCGACGCGGTCGAGCAGGGCGGCCGTCGGCGGGGCCCCGCCGGTGAGGACGTGGACGGGAGCGGTGAGCCGCCGGGCCTCGCCTTCCAGGAGGATGTTGAATACAACTGGCGCGCAACACATGTGGGTGACGCCGTAGTCGGAGATGGCACGGTAGACGTCGGCGGCGCGGTTCTGGCGAATGCAGACGTTGACGCCACCGCGCGCCGCCATTCCCCACGTGAGTGTCCACCCGTTGGAGTGGAACATGGGGAGCGTCCAGAGGTACACCGGCTCGGTTCCCACCCCCCACGACAGCAGCTGGGCCATGGTGTTGAGGTACGCACCACGGTGGCTGTACACCACGCCCTTGGGCGCCGACGTGGTGCCCGAGGTGTAGTTCAGCGCGACCGCATCCCACTCGTCTGTGAGCGAGGGCAGCTCCGCCGCCGGGTCTCCTTTGCTGACCAGCGCCTCGTACTCGAGCTTGAAGAGGCCGAGCCGGACGCCGGTGTGCCTGTCGATATCGTCGATGACGGCGACCAGCGGGACCGGCGCGCCGGCATCGGCAACAATCTGGAGCGCGTCGTGAGCGAGACGCAGGTACTCGTAGTCGACGAAGAGGACCTTGGCCTGGGCGTGCCTCAGGATGACCGCCACCGCCTTGGCGTCCAGGCGCGTGTTGATGGCGTTGAGGACGGCAGCAGCCATGGGCACGGCGAAGTGCATCTCGTACGTTGCCGGCACGTTAGGCGCGAGGACGGAAACCACGTCGTTCTTGCGGACGCCGAGGGAGACGAGGGCGGCGGCGAGGCGGCGGCAGCGCTCGTGCGTCTGCCTCCATGTGAACTTGAGACGCCCGTAGACGACCGACGTGCGGTCGCCGTATACTGCACTGGCGCGCGGAAGGAACCCAACCGGGCTAAGTGGCACGTAGTTTGCCGGGCGCTTGGGAAGCGTGTCCATTGTTGATTTCCTCCACCACCGTACGTACCTTCAGCTCAATATATATATTGTGTCCTCAGGCCTTAATTTGTGGAGATGAGATATCCTGAGAGTTGAGAGGCTCCGAGGCTAGTAGGTGTATTTATAGCATAGGGAGCAATATTGCCAATGTTCAACTTTGTACGTTGGTGTCAAGCTCAGAGATGCTCTGTTATCTTTTCAGTTTTGTCATGCCGGTCCTTACGTGACATATACTTTGTTCTTTATAATATGAATGAGACACGTATTACCATGCAAAAAAAAAACTTTGTACATGTACTGACTTCTAAAAGCGTTTCCAACCCATCCCTAAGACCGGTTAGAGTTGTACAAGATCGATTTTAAGGGCCTAAACCGAATGTACCCGATCCCTTATCGGTATTAGGTGACTACAATTTTTTACTCCTTGGCCATCCCGGCCCTTATATGTACTCGACCGCTCAGTATAATTTTTCCCATCCCCTTGTCGGCTGCCATTCACCTCCTGTAGCTCCTGCCGTGGTCTTCCCCACCTAGATTCGGTCGCTTCTCGTCGACATCACCGCCTAAATCGACGCATCTACGCCCGTCGCCGGATTAATTCGATGAACCCAGACTCCTGACGCCGTCACATTTTGGCAGGATTCATCGTGGACCGAACCATGCTGCCACATCGACCGCTCCGTGCCGCCTCAACATATGTCCTCCTCTTGTCGGTGCTCGCATCTCACCCATTGACCGAGTGCCGACACAACAGCCACGTCCTCCAGCCGGCCGGGGCCAGCCCTCGCCCAGCAGTTGTCGGCGATCTTCTACTGGTCATCAAGTGTGATGACTGGTGGTGGCTGGTATTGCGCCTCGTCTCAAGCACAAGCAAACATGCTGAATGGATTTTCTACTAGTGTGAATGGACAGAGTGCAACTTTGTATGGATGTTCTTCGGATTTATCACAATTTGAGAAACATTGTTTGCTTAAATTTTTATGTCGAAAGGATGCAAGTTTTTGTATTGGAAAGAAGAGTACATTGATAAAGAGAAATCTACTAGATGTTGGAACACCGATTGCTAGCGATGAGACTACGGAGGACATAGTGTCCAAGTTTGAGGAGGCAGAGAAGAAACAAGTGTGCAAGCTCGAAAAGCCTACATATAAGAGCAACAACGTAGGCAATGGAAATGGGATGGAGAAAGTATTGATCAGACTAGGAGCAGTCAAGGAAGTTGTGTCTCTATTGAAGTGTGTTATTTTTCTTGTAGTTTTCTTTGGATCAATTCTCTTCACGAAGAACTGGTGAAGTATGTGACCATGATGTCATTTAATGTAGTAATTGATAATGAAGTTAAACTTGATGGCTCAAAAGTAAATGAATTTGTGTTATTTTTTAAGGAGTTAAGTCGGAGTTAAAAGATAAGATACCATATAGGGGCCTAAATTTTAATGGGTCGTTTAGAGATGCTTTAAGGCTGCCAAATGACATAAAGTTTAATATGGCAAGTTAATTATGAAGAGAGAGAGAGAGAGAGAGAGAGAGAGAGAGAGAGAGAGAGAGAGTAGTTTTGTGACCCTAGCAAGAAGCAATGCTAAGAACATGTACCTAGGTGAAAACACAATTCTGAGTCTATAACTAATTAAATGAAGGAAGCTTAGCAATAAAAAGCTAACCATTTATGCATTGGGGACTTGAGTTGCTAAGCTATTTAATGCACCTAGCACCTCATCTAAGCACCTTTGCATAGGAAGAGGCCTGGAGGCGCACTAATGCGGGTATGCGTCGAAAGGTGATTGGTATTTGCTGGACTTGACGCTGCTTCACGTGCCAATCAGATTCTATCATTCGTAATCCAGCCTTATCCCTTTTACCAATGGAACCCAGTCTCTTGCATTGTTCCATCCATTGTTGCACCGCCATACACCCACCCACAACAGACCCCCCCTTCGCATGTATGGTGCGCTACTACCTATTAGTGTCCATCCCCACGGCCTTCCCATATGGCTTTTCCGAGCTACTGGAAGAAGGGCCGCCTGCATTGCTCCAAGGGCAGCTGGCCACTGATGCAAGCGGTGTATGCGTGCTACAGTGAGCCGACATCCAGCGAGGGGCGGGGGGGGGGAGCAGTTGCTTCCTCTCTACAGGGAAGTTGTTGAGCCTCCAAGTGCAAGGGTTTACAACGAGAAACAATTTCCCTAAGCGACCTCAAGATTTATCGAACAAACAGAAGCTACCTAATTAAAACCAAAGAGCAGTACATGCACACACATAACAGAACCTTCTTGTGCCCCCAACAGAAGTAATGAGATTGTCAATCCCACTAGCTCACTAAGTAGAAAAGGAATTAAAAGTAACGGTGGAAGGATTGGATGGAAAGTAACGAGAAATAAAATGCAAGGAAATGAAAGAACGGAAAAATTTAGGGAAGAACATGGGCTGGGATCCATAGGTTCACTAGTGATCTCTCTCAAAAGATAAGCAATAGTGTGGTGAACAAATTACAGTTGGGAAGCAATTAAATTGCAATATTTATGAGCATGACTAATCATGGCATAATCAACATAGGTCCATCACGTCCATAAATCTATAGATTGGTATCCAACTGCATCTATTGCTAATACTCCACCCCAAGACCGCTAACCAGCATGCATCTCAAAGCATTAAGTAAAACAGATTACTGCAATAAGTATGATGACATGAACTAGATGATATATTGTTTTCACCCAGTGTTCAAAGGACAACTATGCAACCACTTTTTATCCCTAGCGGCAACAACACAAATACAATCCTTTTCTACTTTCTGTCACTGTAATAGCTTACATGCACGGTTGGACCAGACTACCATACACAACTCTCTCTGAAGATCAAACCCCAAACTTGGCTAGGGAAAGATAGATTATATCGGAGAACATATATGAACAAGAATTATGCAACAAAATAATCAAATAGATCTCAAGAGAATTCATGAATAAATTTGATCATAAAGTGACAATTTATCATATCCCAACAAACACACAGAAAACATTACATCAGATGGATCATAATCATGTAGGGCACTTCATGTGATCTTTGTATTAAGAAGCAAGAGAGAGAGAGAACCATCTAACTACTGCTATGGACCCTTAGTCCAAAGGAAACTACTCGATCATGGTGGCCTTCAAGTTGATGGAGATGGCTACCAAGATGATTCCCCCCTCCGATAGACCGGAGAAGGCCTCCAAATTGGAACACGACTTAACAGAGGTGTGTGGCGGTGGAAAATTTAGGGCGATAAATTCATAAGATTTTTCCGAAGTATATAAAGCTAATTAAGGGGACCGAGAGGCGGTGGAACAGAGGTCTAGGAGGCGCACGCGGCTGGGCCACGTGCCCCTGGGCGCGTGGGGCCCTGGTTGGACCCCTGGCCTTTTGTCGGTTGCTATCGGGTCCTTCTAGATGGGAAAATTCCTATGTTTTTTTCTGGAATGTTTTTGAGTGATAAAATTGATATTTTTTTTAAAAGTCCAAAACAACAGAAAACAACAGCTGGCACTCGATATGTTAGTCTAGAAAATAATAGAAAATGATTTCAATTGGTGCCAAAAGTATGCTAATTTAATATAAATACGACATGAAATAGTCCATTATAGATATGTCGGAGACATATCAACAGTGTTGCTGCAAAATCAGCCGCCGATGCTGCTAGCATGGACGGGCGCTGCTGCAAGTGGTGACGCACGATGCTACTGTTGGATAATGATCTACGGCTTAAGATCTACGATTGACAAGTTTGCTTACGGTTTGCACTTGGTCCCCATATCCCTATCACCCTTGCCTGTTCTAGGGGGAGCGCACGACGGGAAGGCAAAGTCCTAAGGCTCCAATGTCCGGACTGTGCCTGTGTTACCCCAAAAGGCACCGACACTGGATGCACAAAATTCTTAGGCATGTCACCTTGCTTCGGCAAATCTCTAGCACCGCTGGCGTGGCAGATACGAACCGAGAAGTGCCAAACTTATCAGCGCGGTACAGCCCACCAAAATGATGGCTTTCTATCTAGCGCGTTACGATTTTAGTACAGCCACATTAACAATTATCTGCACAAACCATAAAACATGATGCTCTTCGTACATTGCCATTGTCCCTGGCGAAGCATATTGCATTAACACGCCAATGTCGTGGGCAGAACGTGTCATTATTTAGCTAGCCCATCTATAAGACAGATCCTCTAAAAAAATGCAGATAAATCTCCAGAAGGATCTACCAGATAAAGCTAGAAACCCCAGCAGAGATGTGCTAGTCGGGCTGGCGACTACGATAGGTGTCACGCTGGCAAGGCGGCCGACGGCCGACGACAAACTAAAGTCAAATGCGCCGATCAGAAGGGTGCGGCGTTGTGCAAATATTACGCCGCCGGTGTGGGGGTAGGTGATGTGCAAATAAGGCAAGGGTCAGCAAAGTCTAAACAAAAGTAATTGAGTATAAATAATACTAGAAGCTTCATGCGTGCACCCAGCATACGCGGCAAAACTGAACAACCAAATCAGGTCTTTTCTATCCTACTAGTACGACACACTAATGCCGGTCCAAACCCGCTACGGCCGCTTTACTTCAAACAAACCTTAGTCATATTCAAACTTACCCATTCTTCCCGTGGAACCTACTAGATAAAACACACACACGTACGGTGCTGGTTGCAGCACTGTCATGTCTCCGTACAATGTCAAGAACAAGCTAATAAAACGGCACTACGCGTCGCTTGTTTGGACAATCTCCGGTTCTTGACCATCGCTCAACCTTGACTTTGGGCAAACGGGCAGCAGTTATAATAATTTTGTACCGACTGGTCCAGTGCATCCATCCATCCATGGCTTCGATCGCGACTTTCTGTGCATCTGTGACGGCAGAGTGCATCTGGCATTGAGAGAGAGAGAGAGAGAGAGAGAGATTATGACAATCTAGTTCTTTTAATCAGGTTTTTAACCAACCTTTTCATGTTTTTATATCTCGATTGAGGAAGATGTGCATGTTCGGCGTGGTGTTGACCCATTGGCCATCTCATCCTTTCAGAAAAGATGTCCACGTCTCTTTCTCGCTTACCAAACTGATTTTTTTTTGGGACACTCTTACCAAAGTGATTAGAAAACGAAATTTAGCGGTTCCCGGTTGGAGAGGGCGTCTTTCTGGGCAGCAGCTGGTCCAATCGGGAGGAAGCCATCCGTGCACCTTCGCTTTCCCTCGTTCTTTTGCTCACAAGTCCCGGCGGAACCATACACATGCTTTTTTTCGTAAGAATTCCACAATGTAATGTAGTGCGCACATGCAGCGCCGAGCATGTTTCGGCAATGCTAACACTGTTTGATCCATGGGACATGCATAAAGTAACCCTCTGTTCAACAGCGGGCACATGTGTTGGACAGAGACCACATGCTTAGAGCATCCACGGTCGGGCGTCCCAAGCCGGCCTCAAACGTCCGCCGACCCCCTCGATCATTGACCGGTCACGAAAATCTGACCCAGACGAGCGCCTCAAACGGGCCTCAGACGTCCGGGTTGTCCGATGCCCCTCATATCTAGCCCAAATATATGACGGATATGAGGCTGCCCGGGTGCGCCGGGCGCATCCGACACGTCAGCTCGGCCCACCCCGACCCCACTCCGTCCACACAAATATCCCCAATCCGGAAACCCTAGCCCACTCCACTCTCGATCCGCCTCTTCTTTTCCCCTCCGATTTCTTCGATTCGATACACTACGACGATTCTGGCAACTGCGGTGACCATGTCGAGCGCTGGCAGCCACTCCTTCTCCGACTCCGACGAGGAGCTGGCCCTCCGCATTACTCTCGAGAGGTCCAAGGTGGACACGGGTGGCAGTTCCGGAACGGCTGCATCGTCTCTTCCCCGCCGACGCAGCGAGGATGCCAGCGCTGCCTCCTCCCGACCCGCACTGGGCTCCACGCTTGTTGCGCTGTCCGCGCCTCCCCCACGCTGTCCCCTGCCCCCGCCAGCTGCTGCTCCCCCACATGGGCAGCGGTGGGTGGTTGTGCCCACCCAGACGCGCACGCCGGAGTCGGAGGCGCATGAGACGTCTCCAACGTATCTATAATTTTAATTGTTTCATGCTATTGCATTATCAATCTTGAATGCTGTATATGCATTTTTATGCTATTCTATATCATTTTTAGGAACTGACCTATTAACCCAGTGCCTAGTGCCAGTTGTTGTTTTCTGCTTTATCAGTACCAAACGGAGTCCAAATGCTACGAAACTTTTTGACTACCTTGTGGGCCCCACGAGGCTCCGTCTGACCTAATTCCACTTCTACCAATTCTCAAATATTGGGAAACCCCCAGAGAGCCACCTGAAACACTTTTTCCGCCGCCGCAAGCTTCTGTTCTTCCGCGATCCCATCTGGAGGCCTTTTCCGGTACTCTGTTGGATGGGGGAATCGATCATGGAGGACTTCTACATCATACTCGTTGCCTTCCGATGATGCGTCAGTAGTTCACCACAGACCTACGGGTCCATAGCTAGTAGATAGATGACGTCTTCTCTCTCTTTGATCTTCAATATAATGTTCTCCATGATCTTCTTGGAGTTCTATCCGATGTAATCTTCTTTTGCGGTGTGTTTGTTGGGATACGATGAATTGTGGGTTTATGATCAGATTATTCATTGAAAGTAATTAAGTCTTTTATGAACTATATTATGCATGATTATGATAGCTTTGTATTTCTGTCTGATCTATATGTTTAGTTTGGCCAACTAGAATGATTTATCTTCAGTGGGAGAGGTGCTTTGTAGTGTGTTCAATCTTGCGGTGTCCTCACCTAGTGACAGAAAGGGTAGCGAGGCACGTATTGTATTGTTGCTACTAAGGATAAAACGATGGGTTTTATTTATATTGATTGGGTTTACTTTGTCTACACCATGTCATCTTGCTTAGAGCGTTACTCTGTTTGTCATGAATTTAATACCATAGATGCATGCTGGATAGTGGTCGATTGGTGGAGTAATAGTAGTAGATGTAGGCAAGAGTCGGTCTACTTGTCACGAACGTGATGCCTATATGTATGACCATTGCCATGAATAATTTCATAACTATGTGCTTTTCTATCAATTGCCTAACAGTAATTTGTCTACCCACCGTATGCTATGTGTTCGAGAGAGAAGCCTCTAGTGAAAACTATGGCCCCCGAGGTCTACTTTTATTATATTATAAAAACCAAAAATACCTTGTTGCAATTTTTTTACTTTTATTTTATTTTGCAATTTATCTACTTATACAAGATTTGATCCATGCAAGTAACGAGTTCAAGGGGATTAACAACCCTCTTACACGGGTTGGGTGCAAGTATTTGCTTAGCCGATTTGGGGAAAATTTCGTTTCGTGCTAACACAAGTACACTTCCCTCGGGCCGCCGCCGCATCTCCTGCCGTTGACGCCCCCATCGAGCTCCTCGGACGAAGCCGCTGGCGCCGCCCTCGACCCCCTCCCCTACCGCTCGCTCGGCCCCCGCCCCCCGTCCGCTCGCGCCGCTGCTCCTCCCCCACTGTCGCACCGCCGGCCGCAACCACCTCGACCTGGCCTCCCACATCTCGGGTTGCAAAGTGTCCGGCGTCACTCCGCCCAGGCGCGGAGACCGCGATTCCACCGGTAATTGAGATTTCTCCCTTTTTTTAAGTTCATAGACATATTTGTTACAATTGCTACACATCTATATTTCAGGGTAAATTAGTTCTAGTTGTAACATTGTGAGTTATTTTGGACATGGATTTGAGGAAGTGTGGTTCAAATCACGAAGATTTAATTGTTCATAGACAAATTTGTTACAATTGTTGTCGAATTTTTGAGGAAATGTGGTTGAAATCATGTATTGTTGGTGATGATTTGTTTGCACAGCCTATATAGGGTTGCCAATGTTTTGTCGAAATGTTGATTAATTTCCGTTTCGTCAAATTTTTGGCAAACAATATGTCCTATTTTTAGCAAAGGCATGTCGAAATTTTGTATTTTTTATATGAATTAAGTATATGTCTTATTTATTTGTAGATGTCCGACGTGGGCTCTTCTTCGACACATTCGGCCAATGGTGAAGCGCATTTACGGGCGCACAGTGAAACAACAATTATGATGAAGATCTTTTGCAGGAGGAGATCAATCCGGATGAGTGCTATGTGTGAGGCAGTGGTTACAAAGATATTTCTGGTGAGGGGAGTAATCCTGATTAGGGCGCTGGTACTACTGAAGATGATACGGATGAGTATTGTACTGAGGATGAGGAGGAGGTGGAGGTTGAGGATGCTCCAAAAATCAAGAAGCAGTGGAAACCTAGGAGTCGATATGCTATTGGCACTGACAGGTTTCTCGTTACTCGAATTAACTCCACTGGTGAGCATGTTAGTCTGCGGAAGGCCGCGGCTCACTACGGCAACGCCCTAGGTGTCATCCTTCGAGAAGTCTGCTCCATCAACGAGTCCAATATAAGGGATTTAGGCAAACATAATCTGCGAGAACTCCTCATAAGAAGGGTGCATGCAAGATTTAAGTTTCCTGACGAGTACGGCAACCTATCGTACCCAAAGAATCTGGTTAACAACCATGGAATCCATAAGTTCTCAAAGCATTTGAGTTCTTGGAAATCATCCGCAAGAAAAGAGGTTCACGAAGATTACTCAGTGATCCAGAAGAAGTGGCCTACCATTAGTGAAGATGACTGGAACATTTTCAAGATGCAAAATCAGGAGAACTCTGTGGTGCAGAGCCAGTCGACATGGGGGAAGGACATGCAATCCAAGACATTAAGTAACCACACCCTCGGAAGCCGTGGTTTTGTTGGGAAGAAGCCCGTGTGGGACAAGAAGGATGCTATACTTGCAGCAAAGGATGTCTCAAACCACTTCGAGCAATTCAAAGACACCCTTGAATATAACTATGTCTGGGGACGGTACCATTATGATTACAAGTCAGGGGAATTTTCCGCCGATCACCAAACGAGAAGACTTCAAGAAGAACTGGCAAGGCATCATGCGGAACCTCAGAGCTCTCAAGGGTCGACGGCCAGGTGGAACACTCCTCTTAACTGGTCGATCAATGTGACCCTCGACAAGGATCCGTTGCATCCGCCGGCGGGTGGCCGTGTGAACGGCGCCGGATGCGGAGCCAAATGGGGGCATCATTATGTCGAAGACCGCAAGCAGCAACGACAGAGAAGGAGAGCCAACAAGCAGACCATTGAACAGAAAATAATTGCAGCCACAGCCGTAGCCACAGCCGCAACAACTGCTGACATGCCCAAGCCATGTTGCCTTCAATAATTGAGAGCGTCAAGCAATGGATAAAAAACGGCGAACTAGGAAACAATTATCGTCCAAGCATCGGCCAAGGAGTAGCCCTTCTGTCTCTTTAGTTGGAAACTCATCGCCAATGGCTCCTCTTGACGCTCTTTCTGAAGACACTATGTGCAGTCTCTTAGCCCATGTGAATGGTGAGCTGATTAAAGTTGCAATAGGCTCGATCATTTGCCCCAAAGATAGCATCATGCACGGAGTGCAGATGCCTGAGGGGGTCTTCAAAGTTGAGTTGTCTGTTGTCTTAAATGGTTACGATGATATTCCTTCTCTAATATAACCTTCGGGTGCGGATAGCCAGCTTACCCTTGGAAAGTGCTTATGTTGGCCAATGATGTGGTTGAAGAATCAAATTCGGCTAGGAAACGTCCAAATCCCAACAAGCTCGTGATGCAGCTTGAACTACGTCGGTATTTCCCCAAAGAGGAAGGGATGATGCAGCACAGCTACGATAGTTATTTCCCTCAGTGATGAGACCAAGGTTATCGAACAAGTAGGAGAACCATGCAACACCACGTAAACAGCTCCTGCACACAAAGAACAAATACTTGCAAGCCGACGTAAGAGAGGGGTTGTCAATCCGTCACGGGTAAAAAGATAGGTAAAATTGTAGTAGATTGGATAAATAGATCTCGCGGGAATGCGAGATAAACTAAATAAAGAAAAATTTGCAGCAAGGTATTTTTGTATTTTTGGATTAATAGAGCTGAAAATGAAAGTGGCAAATAAACGAAAAGGCAAATAGCAAAATAGATCTGAAAATATATGATGAGAAAATAGACCCGGGGGCCGTAGGTTTCACTAGTGGCTTCTCTCGAGAAAAATAGCACATGGTGGGTAAACAAATTACTGTTGGGCAATTGATAGAACTTCAAATAATCATGACGATATCCAGGCAATGATCATTATATAGGCATCACGTCCAAGATTAGTAGACCGACTCCTGCCTGCATCTACTACTATTAC
Source organism: Thinopyrum elongatum (assembly GCA_011799875.1). Lineage (NCBI taxonomy): Eukaryota > Viridiplantae > Streptophyta > Magnoliopsida > Poales > Poaceae > Thinopyrum > Thinopyrum elongatum. The sequence continues at coordinate 719,146,747 of CM022298.1, forward strand.
TCCACACATCGACCGCTATCCAGCATGCATCTAGTGTATTAAGTTCATGGAGAAACGGAGTAATGCAATAAGAATGATGACATGATGTAGACAAGATCTATTTATGTTGAAATAGACCCCATCTTGTTATCCTTAATAGCAATGATACGTACGTGTCGGTTCCCCTTCTGTCACTGGGATCAAGCACCGTAAGATCGAACCCATCACAAAACACCTCTTCCCATGGCAAGAAAAATCGATCTAGTTGGCCTAACTAAACCAAAGATTTGAAGAAGAAATACGAGGCTATAAGTAATCATGCATATAAGAGATCAAAAGACTGAAACTTTCATGGATAAAAACATAGATCTGATCATAAACTCAAAGTTCATCAGATCCCAACAAACACACCGCAAAAAGAGTTATATCAAATAGATCTCCAAGAGACCATTGTATTGAGAATCAAAAGAGAGAGAGAAAGCCATCTAGCTACTAACTACGGACCCGTAGGTCTACAATGAACTACTCACGCATCATCGGAGAGGCACCAATGAGGATGATGAACCCCTTCGTGATGGTGTTTCGATTGGATCTGTGGTTTCTGGAACTTGCGGCGGCTGGAATTGATTTTCGTCGACTCCCCTAGGGTTTCAGGAATATTGGGGTATTTATAGAGCAAAGAGGCGGTTCGGGAGGCCACTGAGGTGGTCACAACCCACCTGGACACGCCTGGTCCCCCAGGCGCGCCCTAGTGGGTTGTGCTCCCCTCGGAGCTCCCCTCAGGTGCTTCTCTGGCCCATCTGGTGTCTTCTGGTCCAAAAAAAATCCACAAAAAGTTTCGCTGCATTTGGACTCCGTTTGATATTGATTTCCTGCGATGTAAAAAACATGCAAAAAACAGCAACTGGCACTGGGCACTATGTCAATAGGTTAGTCCCAAAAAATGATATAAAATGATTGTAAAACATCCAAGAATGATAATATAACAGCATGGAACAATAAAAAATTATAGATACGTTGGAGACGTATCAGCATCCCCTAGCTTAATTCCTGCTCGTCCTCGAGTAGGTAAATGATAAAAATAGAATTTTTGATGTGGAATGCTACCTAACATGTTCATCACATATTCTTTTCTTTGTAGCATGGACATTTGGACTTTTATATGGTTCAAAGCAATAGTCTAGTTTTGACATGAGGACTTTAATACTCAAGCATATCAACAAGCAACCATGTCTTTCAAAATATCAACACTAAAGCAAGTTATCCCTAGCCCATTATGCTCAATCATTGATCCATTCATGAAACACACTCGCATATTGGCTACACCCAATGCTCAAGTACGATCATAGTGCCCCTTAGTGGTGCTTTATAAGAGAAGATGGAGACTCAAATAAAGATAAAATTTGCATAAAGTAAATAGAAAGGCCATTCTCGGAGTGAAGTAGGGATTTGTAGAGGTGCTAGAGCTCAAAGCGAAAAAGATAGAGATAAAACATTTTGGGTGGCATGCTTTTCCTGTCAACGAAAACGATCGAGTAGTTCCCAATACTTTCCATGCTAGATATATCATAGGCGGTTCCCAAACAGAAAATAAAGTTTATTCCTTTTTCCACCATACTTTCACTTTCCATGGCTAGCCGTATCCACGGGTGCCTTCCATACCAACACTTTTCAAAGAATTTATTATTTGACAACATAAAGTAAATTCATTTTTTCATTTCGAGACTGGGCATCCCTAATACCTTTGACGTACTCTCGTGCAATGACAAGTGAATAAACACTCATCTTGAGAATAACACATCTAGCATGGAAAAATATCAGCCACCCCCTACCATTTCATGAGCAGTACGAGCACACAAAAGAGAAATTTATTTTGAAAATTAGAGATGGCACATACAAATTTGCTTAGAACGGCAAAAGAATACCGCATATAGGTAGGTATAGTGGACTCATGTGGCAAAACTGGTTTAAAGGATTTTGGATGCACAAGTAGTGATCATACTTAGTGCAAATGAAGACTAGCAAAAGATTGAGAAACATCCAACCAAGAAACGAAAAATCTCATAAACGAGCATTAAGCATAACTAACACCGAATAATGCACCATAAGTAGGATATAATTTCATTGCATAACTATTGACTTTCGTGCTTACATAGGGAATCACAAACCTTAACACCAATATTCTTACTAAAGCATAATTACTCATCAACATGACTCACATATTATATCATCATATCGCAAAACTATTACAAGGAATCAAGCTTATTTTGTCGAATGATCTTCATGAAAGTTTTTATTATATCCCCCTTGAATATCTATCACTTTGGGACTAATTTCATATGTTGCTTTTGATAGCTCAAACAAATCTAAGTGAAGAACATGAGCATAAAAAATTTCTTCTCTCAAAATAATTTAAGTGAAGTAAGAGAGAATTTCTAATTTTTTTTACTAACTCTTAAATAAATCTAAGTGAAGCATGAGAGCATTTATTCAAAAATAATAAAGTACACCGTGCTCAAAAAGATATAAGTGAAGCACTAGAGCAATTCCATAGCTCAAAAAGATTTAAGTGAAGCATAGAGAGCCATTCTAACATGTCATAACATAATTTTGGCCCTCTCAAATAGGTGTGTCCAGCAAGGATTCATGACTAATAAAAAGCAAAACAAGCAAAGACTCATATCATACTAGATAATATGTGACGAATAAAAATATAGTTCTAAGTAAAATACCGATGGTTGTTAGAATAAAGAGGGGATGCCACTCGGGGGCATCCCCAATCTTAGTTGCTTGATACTTCTTGGATATTATCTTGGGGTGCCTCGGGCATCCCCAAGCTTAGCTTTTTGTTAATCCTTATTCCTTCATCCATCACGATCTCACCCAAAACTTGAAAACTTCAATCACACAAAACTCAACAAAACCTTCGTGAGATCCATTAGTATAAGAAAGCAAATCACTACTATAAGTACTGTTGCAAACCCATTCATATTTTATTTTTGCATTATATCTACTTTATTCCAACTTTTCTATGGCAAAAACTCTTCAAAGAAAACCATAGAATCATCAAAACAAGCACACAATGCAAAGAAAACAGAATCTGTCAAAAACAGAACAGTCTGTAGAAATCTGAATATTTCGAATACTTCTGTGACTCCAAAAATTCTGAAAAATTAGAAAACAGAGTAAATTTGTATATAAATCTTGTGTAAAAAATTTAAAATTTTTCGTCGCTTCTGTAATTCTAAACAATTATTTTTATGGATGCAAAAGTTTCTGTTTTCCAACAAGATCAAATCAACTACCACCAAAGCTATCCCAAAGGCTTTGCTTGGCACTAACACTAATTAAAATACAAAAAACACAATCATAATAGTAGCATAATTGTGAAACACTCAAGAACAGAAAGAAAAAGATAGAAATATATTTTATTCATTGGGTTGCCTCCCAACAAGCGCTATCGTTTTACGCCCCTAGCTAGGCATACTGTTTAGATTCAAGTATTGTCATCTTTGGTTCTAGATCCATACGATGCCCTCATGATTGATTCATATGATGGCTTAATTCTAGTTCTAGGGAAGTGTTCCATACCCTTCCTTAGTGGAAATTGAAATTTGATATTGCCTTCTTTCATATCAATCACGGCACCAATAGTACGTAAAAACGGCCTACCAAGAATAATTGGACAAGACGGATTGCAATCACTATCAAGAACAATAAAATCTATGGGCACATAATTCCTATTTGCAAGAATAAGAACATCATTTATTCTTCCCATAGGCTTTTTAATAGTAGAATCCGCCAAGTGCAAATTTAGAGAACACTCTTCAATATCGGTAAGACCAAGCACATCACATAAAGATTTCGGAATTGTAGAAACACTAGCACACAAATCACATAAAGCAAAACACTCATAATTTTTTATTTTGACTTTGATAGTAGGTTCCCATTTATCATGCAATTTTATAGGAATTGAAACCTCTAATTCCAACTTTTCCTCCAAAGCTTTCATCATAGCATCAACAATATGTTTAGTAAAAGCTTTATTTTGTTCATAAGCATGGGGTGAATTTATCATGGATTGCAACAAAGAAATACAATCAATTAAGGAACAATTACCATAATTAAAATCTTTGTAATCCAAAAGAGTGGGCACATCACTAGTTAAAGTTTTGACCTCTTCAAACCCACTTTTATTAATTTTCTCAACAAGATTTTCACCCTCCGAATTATCGGGACGCCTTCTAGCTAAAGTTGACTCTTCTTCAGTCCCTTTTTCATCAATCTTAATTTCATTAAACAAAGAATCAACAGAAGAAACACCAATCATTTTGAGATCTTCATCACTTTTATGAAAGCAATCACTAGAAAACGCTTTTTCTAAAAATTCTCTTCTAGCTCTAATCATAGCGGTTCTTTTCTTACTTTCATCCATAGAAACATAAAGTGCCTTAATTGATTCTTCAACCTTAGGCACAAAAAATTTCATCTTGAGATTTTCTACATCATGAGAAATTCTATCAATACTTCTAGACATATCATCAATCTTATTCAGCTTTTCTTCTATTGTAGCATTGAAAACTTTTTGAGTATTGATAAATTCTTTAATATTATTTTCAAGATCAGAGGTGTTCCTATTATTATTATAAGAAGGATTACCATAGGAATTACCATAATTATTAGAGTAATTACTACGAAAAGGCCTAGGATTAAAATTACCTCTATAAGCATTGTTATTGAAATTGTTTCGCGAGATAAAATTCACATCTATGGCATCACTATTTTGATCAATCAAAGTAGACAAAGGCACATCATTAAAATCAATAGGAGCACTTTTATTAGCTACCAATTTCATAAGAGCATCAACTTTGTCACTCAAAGAAGAAATTTCTTCAACCAAATTAACTTTTTTACTAGTAGGAGCTCTTTCGGTATGCCATTGTGAATAATTTGCCATAATATTATCAAGCAATTTGGTGGCTTCACCCAAAGTGATTTCCATAAAAGTACCACCCGCGGCGGAGTCTAAAAGATTTCGAGAAACAAAATTCAACCCCGCATAAAAATTTTGTATGATCATCCAAAGATTTAACCCATGAGTTGGGCAATTCCTTAGCATTAATTTCATCCTTTTCCAAGGTTGTGCAACATGCTCATGTTCAAGTTTCTTGAAATTCATGATCTGGGTTCTAAGGGAAATAATTTTCGCGGGCGGAAAATACTTAGTAATAAAGGCATCTTTGCACTTATCCCAAGAATCGATACTATTGCGAGGCAAAGAAGAAAACCAAATTTTGGCATCTCGCAAAGAAAATGGGAATAATGTCAACTTCACAATATCATTGTCCACATCTTTTTTCTTTTGCATATCGCATAATTCCATGAATGTGTTAAGATGGGACGCGGCATCCTCATTAGGAGTACCGCAAAATTGATCTTTCATAACAAGATTCAGCAAAGCGGCATTAATATCACAAGACTCCGCACTAGTGGCGGGAGGAGCAATCGGAGTACTAATAAAATCATTGTTGTTGGTATTGGAGAAATCACACAACTTGGTGTTCCCTTGAGTCATTGTGACTATGCAACAAGATTGCACTCAAAAATAGATCTGACGAGATAACGGCGAACGAAAAAGAGGGCGAATAAAATGGCAAATTTTTGTGAAGTGGGGGGAGGAAAATGAGAGGCAAATGGAAAATAATGTAAATTGTAAGGAGATGAGATTTGTGATTAGGAACCTGGTAGATGTTGATGATGTCTCCCCGGCAACGGCGCCAGAAATTCCTTTTGATGCGGCTTGAACTACGTCGGTATTTCCCCAAAGAGGAAGGGATGATGCAGCACAGCAACGGTAGGTATTTCCCTCAGTGATGAGACCAAGGTTATCGAACCAGTAGGAGAACCACGCAATACCACGTAAACAGCTCCTGCACACAAAGAACAAATACTTGCAACCTGACGTAAGAGAGCGGTTGTCAATCCCTCACGGGTAAAAAGATAGGTAAAATTGTAGTAGATTGGATAAATAGATCTCGCGGGAACGCGAGATAAAATAAATAAATAAAAATTGTAGCAAGGTATGTTTGTATTTTTGGATTAATAGATCTGAAAATGAAGTGGCAAATAAACTAAAAGGCAAATAGTAAAATAGATCTGAAAATATGTGATGAGAAAATAGACCCAGGGGCCGTAGGTTTCACTAGTGGCTTCTCTCGAGAAAAATAGAATACGGTGGGTAAACAAATTACTGTTGGGCAATTGATAGAACTTCAAATAATCATGACGATATCCAGGAAATGATCATTATATAGGCATCACGTCCAAGATTAGTAGACTAACTCCTGCCTGCATCTACTACTATTACTCCACACATCGACCGCTATCCAGCATGCATCTAGTGTATTAAGTTCATGGAGAAACGGAGTAATGCACTAAGAACAATGACATAATGTAGACAAGATCTATTTATGTAGAAATAGACCACATCTTGTTATCCTTAATAGCAACGATACATACGTGTCGGTTCCCCTTCTGTCACTGGGATCAAGCACCGTAAGATCGAACCCATCACAAAGTACCTCTTCCCATGGCAAGAAAAATCGATCTAGTTGGCCTAACTAAACCAAAGATTCGAAGAAGAAATACGAGGCTATAAGTAATCATGCATATAAGAGATCAGAAGACTCAAATAACTTTCATGGATAAAAACATAGATCTGATCATAAACTCAAAGTTCATCGGATCCCAACAAACACACCGCAAAAAGAGTTACATCAAATAGATCTCCAAGAGACCATTGTATTGAGAATCAAAAGAGAGAGAGAAAGCCATCTAGCTACTAACTACGGACCCGTAGGTCTACAATGAACTACTCACGCATCATCGGAGAGCCACCAATGAGGATGATGAACCCCTCCGTGATGGTGTTTAGATTTGATCTGTGGTTTCTGGAACTTGCAGCGGCTGGAATTGATTTTCGTCGACTCCCCTAGGGTTTCTGGAATCTTGGGGTATTTATAGAGCAAAGAGGCAGTTCGGGAGGCCACCGAGGTGGGCAAAGTATATATAAGTATCCCAACTCCCAGCGCCCGGCCACTTGTTTGAAACCCTAAGCTAGCAGCGGCGCCGGCCGCTCTCGTCGCTTGGTAGGGAGATGGAGATGGAGAGGGAGCTGATAAACGATATCATGTCCCTGGAGAGGGAGCGCCAAGACTTGCTGGAGTCACTTACTCCCAGGATTTCTCGCTGGGAGGACACAACCTCTACTACAACAACAATGTCGAGGGTCGATGGAATCAACGCCGAGAACCTATCGCCCGTTCTGAAGAAGATGGACTCACTGCGGGTTAGAGACGACGACAAAGGACTTAAAAAATACTTCGATTTCATCCTCCAAGACACGGTGGACTTGGGCCACCGGATGCTATCCATGTCATAGTTTCTCTCGAACTCCCATGCATCCATCTCCTCGTACAATGCAGAAGAGCTGGTTAGCACAGCGTGCAGATTAGTTAAAATATCGAAGGATCTCTTCTACAAGCCAGCCGAGGAGGCATTCGAGGAGGCAGCAGAGGAGAAGAGGGAGAAGGATGATGATGAGAAGGAGATGATGCTATCCAACGAATTCTTGCGTCTCTCCCACAATGTCAGGGAGAGACCCTACCTTTACAAGAATGAGCTGGCGATGATGTTCACGGAGGAGGATGAGGAGGAGTATGAGAGGGAGAAGGAGGCGGAGAGGGAGGCAGCGAGGGAGAGGGAGGAGAAGAGGAGGCAGTGGAAGCAGAAGAAGAAGCAGCCGATGGTGGTGGCGCAAGCCTCTTACCAGCAGGAAACAAAATCCCCAATGGAGCGTCTCAAAGAGGGTATGGATACCGAGCTGCGACTTTTCGCCGGCCACCGTGGATACTGGGAAGATACAAACACCAGCAAGACCGGACAGTGCGGCCGGTTCCAAGATAAAAGTAAGTAAAACTTGCATGGCTTACTCAACTTTATATGTCTAGATAGTCTGTGTGCTCTATCTATACATATCTCATGAATTTTCAGCAGATCACAAACTTCCTCCCTCATTGTTCTTTACGTAAGGGAATGGAAGAGAATGGCTGAATTTCGTTATCATATTAGATTTCTGATGACAGCTCATACTTTGGCTTTGGTGCTACAGCCATTTTAAGTCCTATGCAGTTTACACACTACACACCCGGTACCATCCCACCCCCTGCTGCTGTCAGCGGGACAACCGTGCAGATCTACTCCTTCAAAATTGCTCGACTGCACAATGACCTCAAGTGGCCACTCTATGTGTACGGCGAGGTCGCTACCCAGGACACCGTGGACTGCAACCGCAACCTTCTCTTCCATCGGTCAAAGTTTTGGGGCCAAGTACTCACTGAAAATGTATGCATTGTTGTAGATTTAGTTTTCTCTCCAATTTCATCTATTTTTTTGAAGTGTTATTTCCTTCTTCAGCAAAACATTCTATTCCAGTAAAATGATGATATAATGCTTGCAGGACTCTTCCCTATGCTTGACTGGCCCTTCTCGTGCAATTGTAGCCGAGGATCCTGTTGACTTTGAAGTCGAACTAAGAATTATTGAGGGCGATGATGAGATCAGAGACAGAGTATTGATGAGTCTTAGCAAACGTTACGACGGTGCAGAGCAACCTTTATGCTTCCGTGGCTCCATGTGTAGTGCAGAGTTGAGCCTTGGGCGACATACTGCAACTGTCCAGGCAACTATCATGGGCATTTGTGTTGGTAAAGGGAGGTGGCCTTTTGAATGCGGAGGCCGAGTATTCTGCAAAGGTTGATGATCACTCGTGTGATGAAGTTGTCTTGCTTGATTCCGCTGAAAAAATTCCTGAAGATGGTTTAGATGGGTATATTTCTCTTTCAAGGAACGTTGTGTCAGTACAATTGCAAGGCCGGTTGGAAGTTAGAATACAAGCATACGGGGGATCTGAACCTCCAGTCGATGTTGACTTCCATCCCCAGGATTGCAACATAAGTATGGGTAGTTGTTTTGTCTATGGCACTAAGGTGGACATCACGGTTGCTTGGTCCCGGCTTGTCCAGGACAAGATGGATTTATTAATTGAGGGATATTCTACCCAGGTGTAGTGTGTTGTCTTGCCCATCTAATATGTTTGCTAGTTTATGTTATTTGTATGTCAGATAGCTATGCAAGTAGGCTGATGTCCGAACTATTTGTGTATCAAGTCTATATTTTGTTATCTTATCTGACTAAAACTTACTGTACTATGTTATACTTTTTGCTGCTTGGTACGTCTAGTGCATTTAATTTCCCACTTGCTGCCATTGATGGGTTGTTTGTGAACATAGTATAAGTCAGGCCCCTGAGCTGGTGATATATCAAATCATCATAAGGTGGCACTACTGATAGACAGATAATAGCAGCGAGGGTTTAATGGGCGGCACTACTGCTACTTAGCAGTAGCGCGGGCCAAACACCAACACTGCAGGTCGGCTTTAGTAGTAGCGCTGGCCCACCATACCGGCGCTACTAGTAAGTGGGCCCCACTGTGCCACACGGGCTGGCCATAGTACCAGCGCGGGTCACGGACCAGCGCTACCGCTAAGCCAATTAGTAGTAGCGTTGGCCGCGTCACACGCGCTGCTGCTGTGGCCAGTCCGGGCCTAGCTCCGCGTCCCGACTTAGCAGCAGCGTGGGCCTGAAACCCACGTTACAACTAATGGGGTTAGCAGTAGTGGGGGTCCATGCCCCGCGCTGCTGCTAAACCCATCTTATCCTCCTCGCATGGCCGCCCTCACTCCCCCTCTCCATTGTTTCCCCCGCGCCGGCCCTCTCCCACGCTCGTTGACCTACCATCGCCACCACCGTCGACCGCTGCCGCCGGCGCTCCTGCTCCTCCTCCACTGAGGTAGCTCCTCCCTCCTCCTTCCACCCCCCTACCTCCCTCCATCCCTCCTCCCCCCATCTCCCACCCTCCCTCCTCCTCCTCCTCCCTCCACCTCCCTCCCTCCCTCCCTGCCTCCCTCTTCCCTCTGTTTTTCTATGCAGGTTTATTCTCGTAATCTAGCAATAGAAATTTTAGTAAAAAAATTTAGTAATAGAATTTTTTAGGTATAGAAATGTATTTGAATGCTATATGTGAAATTTTTAAGTAAAATAAATTTATAATAAAAAAATTAGGTATAGAAATTTTTAGTAAAAAAAATTAGTAATAGAAAATTTTAGGTACAGAAATGTAATGGAATGCTATATGAGAAATTTTTAGGTATCAAATTTAGTAATAGAAATTTTTATTAAAAAAATTAGGTATAGAATTTTTTAGTAAAAAAATTCGTAATAGAAAATTTTAGGTATAGAAAATTTTCAATATAGAAATGTATTGGAATGCTATATGAGAAATTTTTAGCTATCAAATTTAGATTTTAGTATTAGAAATTTTTAGTAAAAAAATCAGATATACAAATATTTAGTATGAGATTTGATGATCTAAAATTTTCACTCGGTGGAATATGCAGGCTTTCTAGTGTCTCGTGTGATCGCCGTTGGAGCTTTCCTCTACTTTCTCTACTTCCTCTATAGCCGAGTCGATGAGCTACAAGTGCACCTCCCCTCCTTCTCTTCTCCTCGGACATATGTATGATGATTTTTGGACATGTATTGGTTGTCTCTTTGGACATGTGTATGAATTTGCAGGGAACAACTTCAAGTGGCCTATGTTTTGCCGGAATGTTGATTCATTTCCATTCCGACAGATTTCAGGCGCTCGATATGTCCTATTTTAGTAAAGGTATGACGAAATTTTCCGTGAATTTTAGGAAATTGGAAAGCACTATGCAATGCCTATGGATTTAAGGAGGATATGAAAATATCCTTCGATATTCGTCCTGAAGATGATATTGAAGATAATATCGATATTTGGGTGGATGTGGGTATGCTTCAAATTCCACCTCTATGTGAGTTTGTCAAACAAATTTGTTAAGTAGTTTATATTATTTATCTACAAATAGTTGACAGTTTATTTCCATTCTCCAAGAAATGTACAGAAGGTAGTACACAATACCTAATACATTATGGTGCAGAACTAACTTGCAAGGAGAAAAATTATCTTGTCTTATTTATTAATGATGTTGACTTTCAAGAACAATTATGAAATTAACCAAAACTATGGTCAATACGTGCCACTACTCCACGTGTTGAACTATGGCAACATCCTTGGTAAGATTTTTTACTATTGTGTCACTAGTGTATCTTTTGCATCCAATCTTCTTAAGCTAAACTATATTGCTAACTATGTTATTATTATGTTCTTCAACAGAAACTCCTGGAGGATTGTGTGCCTAATCTGATGTATATGGAAGGTGACATGGATATTATTAGCTTACGGCCAAGTCCGCCTACAGTTTTCTGCAATCCATACTCGATTTCTCGAAGAGTTGAAGACCTCACAATCAAAGGATGGAGAAAAGTTATGAATGCACGCTGGGAACTACATGGAGGCAACATGGTGCGTAGCCCACAAATTGAAGACAGGTGGATCTCTATTCTCCATAATTGAGATGGAGCGGTAATCCCGTTCTATGCTATTTTACATTAGAGAGAGAAGCAGGTCCTAGCTAGTACTTGTCATGTGCTAGAATGATGATGAGTTATTACCTATGATGAGAATCATTACCTAATTTTGGTTAACTTGTCATGTGTTATATTGATGGTGAGTTTTTATATGACTACGGATGATGAGTTATTATATGACTAAGATGATGAGGAGGAGGACGTACTAGTTGTCATGTGCTAGAAAGATGATGAGTTGTTATATATATATATATATATATGGATGATGAGACACAGATTAGATTAAAGTGGATGCCCCGTCCCACTGGAGCGAGCCGAAGGCGCGCTGCCGTCATCGCCCCTCCCTCATCGGAGTCAGGCAAACCTTGTTGTAGTAAACAGTCGGGAAGTCGTCGTGCTAAAGCCCCATAGAACCAGCGCACCAGCGTAGCAACCATCCCCGATGAAGAAAGTCGTAGATCAGAAGGATCAAACCTATAAACACCCAAACAAAGAGGAACGAAGACCGGGTCCAAATAGATCCATCGAAGACCAGCACTGACCGAATCCCGCAGACCCGACGGAGACAAACCTCCACACGCCCTCTGGCGATGCTAGACGCACCATCGGGACGGGGATAGAATGTGGGAGACATTATTCCTATGAAGTCCTACGGTTATTGATCATGATGTCAAAGAGCTCGCCAACTATCTTGGGGTTCTTGTGGGAAATATTGTGGATGAGATCATTACACTGGATGCCCGTGGTGATATCCTTATTAGCAGAAAACATAAGAGTATCCTCAACATTAACTCAATAGAATTGAAGTGAATTTACTTTCATAAATAATCTTGAATATTGGTCATGCATGAAGCAAATAGAACATACATTGGAGGATCACATGCATGTGGGAGGAAGAAAAAAAACACGTTGCATACACATGAAGGAAATAACCCCTAGAGGCAATAATAAAGTTGTTATTTTATATTTCCTTATTCATGATAAAGGTTTATTATTCATGCTAGAATTGTATTGATCGGAAACTTAAATACATGTGTGCATACATAAACAAACACCGTATCCCTAGTGAGCCTCCACTTGACTAGCTCGTTGATCAAAAGATGGTTAAGGTTTCCTAACCATAGACATGAGTTGTCATTTTATAACGGGATCACATCATTAGGAGAATGATGTGATGGACAAGACCCATCCGTTAGCTTAACATAATGATCGTTCAGTTTTATTGCTATTGCTTTCTTCATGTCAAATACATATTCCTTCGACTATGAGATTATGCAACTCCCGAATACCGGAGGAATGCCTTGTGTGCTATCAAGCATCACAACGTAACTGAGTGATTATAAGGATGCTCTACAGGTATCTCCAAAGGTATCTGTTGAGTTGGCATAGATCAAGATTAGGATTTGTCACTCCGAGTATCGGAGAGGTATCTCTGGGCGCTCTCGGTAATACACATCATAAGCTTGCAAGCAAACGACTAAGGAGTTAGTCATGAGGTGATGTATTACGGAACGAGTAAAGAGACTTACCGGTAATGAGATTGAACTAGGTATGAATATACCGATGATCAAATCTCGGGCAAGTAACATACCGATGGACGAAGGGAATTACGTATGTTGTCATAACGGTTCGACCGATAAAGAGCTTCATAGAATATGTAGGAGCCAATATGGGCATCCAGGTTCCGCTATTGGTTATTGACTGGAGAGGTGTCTCGGTCATGTCTACATAGTTCTCGAACCCGTAGGGTCCGCACGCTTAACGTTCGATGACGATATACACTAGTAGAAAAACTACTTTACGTGAGATACATTAGTCCCGGTTTGTAAACGAACTGGCACTAATGTGACCATTAGTGCCAGTTCCAACGGCTAGGCGGGCGGGCATCATTAGTCCCGGTTCGTGTTGAACCTTTAGTACCGGTTCGTGCCACGAACCGGGACTAAAGAGGTGGTGGCAGGCTGGGGCCCCAACAGGCCCTTTAGTCCCGGTTCGTGGCACGAACCAGTACTAGAGGCTCACATTTAGTCCCGGTTTGTGTCATGAACCGGGACTAAAGGTTTTCCTATATAAACCCTTATTCCAGCCCGCGATCGAGCTCTCTATTCTTCCCCTTTCCTCTCCTCTCTGTTCTTCCCCAAAGCTCGAGCTCATCCTTCATTTTGCCCAAAATTTGTCAAGATTTGAAGGCCCCCATCCATCCAAGTGATCACAAAGGTTAGCAACTTTGTCCTTTTATCTCTCATTGCTAGATTAGCTCTTGCAATGCTCTATAAGTATAGTGATTTGTGGGTTTTAGTTTGGGAGTAATTATATGTGGTTGTTTATTTGATTTATATGCAATTTGAGCTCAAATTAACTCTTAGTTTGCATATATAGGTGTGGTTTACTTAGTGCCTTCCCGTCCTCGTCCTGACAACCGTTGATCGCCCGCACCGTCCCGTCGCCGGCACCACCTTGGTGAGCCTCTTGTTCTTATCTTTTTTATAAAAAAAATCTTGTTTGTGTGATTTAGATATATAGTTACTTGTATAATTTTCTTACCCGTACGTTGTTTGTTATACATAGTGGCATGGTTTTGATATCCGTCCCCGTCGGCCCTCGTCCGGTTTATGATTCGGATGTGGTATATTCTCTTTTATAACTATTTGTTGCATTTCGTGTTTATGACAAATTATGCCCATCAAGTTGACATAGATATTTTTATCTAGGAGGTATGTGAACCGGAAATTCCAACCGACCCTCTTGTCGAGAGGTTAAATTTAGTTGAAAAAGAAAACGAGTATTTGAAAGAAAAATTGAAAAGAATTGAAGAAGAGAAGATGAAACTGGAGTTGTATGTTGCCGATGTCGTCGATGAATACAAGATCAAGATGGAGAAAATGCGCTTGAAGATTAGAAAGATTAGAAAATATGCCATTGATAGTGAGGCTTGGTATCATTATGCTGTTGGATCAATTGTTACCTTAGTTGCGATCTTGATCGCATTTGTTATTGCATTTAAGTGCTTTAGCTAGAGAGTTTGTATGTTGTTTTATGAGAATAAGTGTGTATGAACTTTTATTAATTTGGTCTTTTCGTTGTTGTGTAATGAAGATGAGCCGGCAATGGATGTACGATGACCGATGCTCTCCCCAGTTCGTTAAAGGCGTGCATACTTTTCTGATTGTGGCTGAGGCAAACAAGTGGGCGGATGGTTTTATGTGTTGTCCATGTGCTGTCTGTAAGAATGATCAGAATTACTCTAAGTCAAGAACCATTCACGTCCACCTGTTTGAGTCCGGTTTCATGCCCCACTATAATGTTTGGACCAAGCACGGAGAAAGAGGGGTTATGATGGAAGACAATGAAGAAGAAGAGGACGACGACAGCTATCCTGGCCATGGGTTCCCTGAATATGATGGTACAACAATGGGGGAAGAAGCTGAGCCGGCAATGCGGGAAGAAGCTGAAGAAGAGGCATCAGATGAGCCCGCTGATGATCTTGGTCGGGCCATTGTCGATGCAAAGAGAAACTACGCAACTGAAAAGGAGAGGCTGAAGTTGCAACGCATGTTAGAGGATCACAAGAAATTGTTGTACCCAAATTGCGAAACTGACAAGAAAAAGCTGGGCACCACACTGGAATTATTGCAGTGGAAGGCAGAGAATGGTGTATCTGACAAGGGATTTGAAAAGTTGCTGATAATGTTAAAGAAGATGCTTCCAAACACTACTGGAATCAGGATCTTTGCCATCAGCCAGCTCTTTGCCGTCTGCTAGCTAACGGCAAAGAAGGTCTTTGCCATCGGCTTAAAAAAAGCTGACGGCAAAGAAAGAGCTGACGGCAAAGACCATGTTTGCCGTCAGCCATTTCTTTGCCGTCTGCTAGCGGATGGCATAGAAGCTTTGCCGTCGGCTAGCAGACGGCAAAGAGGGAGGGTGGCCCACTAACGAGGACCACCTAACGGCCACTTTTTTTGCCGTCTGCTAGTAGACGGCAACGAGAATAGCCAACCTAATGGCCGTTTCCCCCTGGCCCCACCCCACTAGCTACGCTCTTTGCCGTCTGCTAGCAGACGACAAAGAAATTAAACTTAACTAAAAAACGGTCGGCCCCGCGCCCCACCCCTCTTTCTCTCCCTCACCTCACCTGCGCCGCCCCCGTGCCCGCCGGCCCCGCCGCCGACCCCCACCGGCCCCCGTGCCCCCGCCGTCCCCGACCCCACCGACCGCCGACCCCCACCGACCCGCCGCCCCCGACCACCACCACCCCCGACGCCCCCGACCCCCACCGCCCCGCGCCCCCGACGGACCCGACCCCCCGCCGCCGCCGCTCAGGCCGCCCGCTGCCCCGGCGCCCCGCCGCCGCTCCGCTCCGCGCCCCCGATGCCCCCGACCCCGTTGCCCGGACGTCCGCCCGCCCCGTGCTCAGGCGGCCGCCACCTGGCGCCCGTCGCCGCTCCGCCCCCCGCCGCCCGGCGCCACTCCGCCCCCTGGTGAGGCTTATTTTTCCTTTTTTTCTGTCTTTTTTTTGTTGCTATTTTTTGATTTAGGTTAATTAGTTAGTTAGTTTTTTAGGTTAATTAGTTACTTGTTTTACCCTACTGTACTTAGGTTAATTAGTTAGTTATTTTTTTAGGTTAATTACTTAGTTTGTTTCTTTAGGGTAATTACTTAGTTAGATAAGCCCAAGAACAAGAAAAGAAAAGAAAGAAAGAAAGAAGACCTAAAAGGACTAGGAGGAGAAAACATAGAAAAAAGAAGAAGAAGAAAAAAGAAAACAGTGGCAAGCCTATTCCCCATCTTGCTTTGCCTAGCCTATTGTACATGTCCACTTTTTTCCCTACAAGATTTCAAAATTTATGCTAATTTGAATTTACTTTATGCACACAAAATAAACAGGTTTGCATTCAACATGGCACCAAAAACCAAGAAGCAATTTTCCACAATGAAAACAAAAAAGAGGCAGGTGAAAATTAAAGCAGTGGCAAAGAGAAAGCAGAGGAACACCAGCCAGCCTGCCAAGCAAAGCAGCAAGCCATGCTTTTGCTCCCAACCCCCAACCCTTCTGATTCCCTCCTCCTCTCTTTAACTTCTTTTCTTGTAGCTTAGTATTAGCTTTGAACAGCTAAAGCGAGCCCCAAAGCAAGGGATGTGGTCGTGAGAGCACGCTGTTCCTGTGGTACTAAAACGTGTTCTCTTTCTTCTTGACCAGTCAGTCATGGTGATGCTGTCTGTGTCCTGGAGATGGAGGTGAGGTGTGGTACTGCATCATGTGCTGCAATGGATATATGGATGGTTGGATGGGTTAACATGAGTAGTAGTTGTTGGGGATCATTGCAGAAATTAAAAAATTTCTACGCATCACCAAGATCAATCTATGGAGAGACTAGCAATGAGAGAGAGGGGAGTGCATCTTCATACCCTTGAAGATCGCGATGCGGAAGCGTTACAAGAACGCGGTTGGTGGAGTCGTACACGCAGCGATTCCGATCGCGGTCGATTCCGATCTAAGCGCCGAACAACGGCGCCTCCGCGTTCAACACACGTGCAGCCCGGTGACGTCTCCCGCGCCTTGACCCAGCAAGGAGGAGGGAGAGGTTGGGGAAGACAACTCCAGCAGCAGCATGACGGGGTGGTGGTGTTGGAGCAGCGTGGTTCTCTAGCAGGGCTTCACCAAGCACTATGAAAGACGACGAGGTGGAGAGGTAGGGCTGCGCCAAGAGGGAGAGAGATTTGTGTTCTTGGCAGCCCCAAAACCCCCACTATATATAGGAGGAGGGGAGGGGGGTGCGCCCCCTCTAGGGTTCCCACCCTAGGGGGGGCGGAAGCCCTAGATGGGATGGAGGGGGGCGGCCAAGAGGGGGAGAGAGGGGGGGCGCGACCTAGGGTGGGCCTTAGGCCCATCTGCGCCTAGGGTTTCCCCCTTCTCCTCTTTGCTGCGCCTTGGGCCTTGGTGGGAGGCGTACCAGCCCACTCAGGGGCTAGTCCCTTCCCACTCTTGGCCCATGCAAGCCTCCGGGGCTGGTGGCCCCACCCGGTGGACCCCCGGAACCCTTCCGGTGGTCCCGGTACATTACCGGTGACGCCCGAAACACTTCCGGTGACCAAAACCTCACTTCCTATATATTATTCTTTACCTCCGGACCATTCCGGAACTCCTCGTGACGCCCGGGATCTCATCCGGGACTCCGAACAACATTTGGTAACCATGTACAAACTTTCCCTATAACCCTACCGTCATCGAACCTTAAGTGTGTAGACCCTACGGGTTCGGGAGGCATGTAGACATGACCGAGACATCTCTCCGGTCAATAACCAACAGCGGGATCTGGATACCCATGTTGGCTCCCACATGTTCCACGATGATCTCATCGGATGAACCACGATGTCGGGGATTCAATCAATCCCGTACACAATTCCCTTTGTCTACCGGTATGATACTTGCCCGAGATTCGATCGTCGGTATCCCTATACCTTGTTCAATCTCGTTACCGGCAAGTCTCTTTACTCGTTCGTAACACATCATCCCGTGATCAACTCCTTGGTCACATTGAGCTCATTATGAAGATGTCCTACCGAGTGGGCCCAGAGATACCTCTCCGTCACACGGAGTGACAAATCCCAGTCTCGATTCGTGCCAACCCAACAGACACTTTCGGAGATACCCGTAGTGTGCCTTTATAGCCACCCAGTTATGTTGTGACGTTTGGCACACCCAAAGCATTCCTACGGTATCCGGGAGTTGCACAATCTCATGGTCTAAGGAAATGATACTTGACATTAGAAAAGCTTTAGCAGACGAACTACACGATCTTGTGCTATGCTTAGGATTGGGTCTTGTCCATCACATCATTCTCCTAATGATGTGATCCCGTTATCAACGACATCCAATGTCCATGGTCAGGAAACCGTAACCATCTATTGATCAACGAGCTAGTCAACTAGAGGCTTACTAGGGACATGTTGTGGTCTATGTATTCACACATGTATTACGATTTCCGGATAACACAATTATAGCATGAACAATAGACAATTATCATGAACAAGGAAATAACCACTTTATTATTGCCTCTAGGGCATATTTCCAACAGTAGTAGGGTGATTTTAGGTTAATAGATTTTAGTTGATTTTAGGTTAGTAGATTTTAGTTGATTTTAGGTTAGTAGATTTTAGTTGATTTTAGGTTAGTAGATTTTAGTTGATTTAGGTTAATTAGTTGATTTAGGTTGATTAGTTGAAGAAGAAAAAGAAGACAAGAGGAAGAAGGAAAATAAGGAAAATGAAGAAGAAAAAGAAGACAAGAAGAAGAAGGAAAAGAAGGAAGAAGAAGAAAAAGAAGTAGAAGTGGAGATGAAAAAAAAATAAGTAGAAGTAGAAGATGAAAAAAGAAGTAGGAAAAGTAGAAAAAGAGGGTCGCCGAGGGAAAAGAGGGTTGCCGAGTGGTTGAGGGCTCGAGGATCAAGGGGAAAAGGAGTCGAGGGTCTGGGGGTCGAGGATCGAGGTGTCGAGGGGTCGAGGATCGAGGGGAAAAGGAGTCGAGGGTCTAGGGGTCGAGGGTCGAGGGGAAAAGGGGAAAAGGGGTCGAGGGGTTGATGATCGAGGGGAAAAGGAGTCGAGGGTCTAGGGGTCGAGGATCGAGGTGTCGAGGTGTTGAGGGTCGAGGGGTCGAGGGTCGCCGCTCGGAACCCCTGACCCCGACACCCCGACCCCGACACGACACCCCGACCCCGCCTCGACACCCCGACACCGCGACCCCGACACAGCACCCCGACCACGACAGGCACCCCCGACCCCGACACGCACCCGACACGACACCACCGACCACCCCGACCCACGAACACGAACCCCGAAACCCCGACACGGCACCCTCGACCCTGACACAGCACCCCGACCCCGACACGACACCCCCGACACCCCGACCCCTGACACCTCCCGAAAAAGGTGCTCTTCGGCCTTCCAGAGGCCGACGGGGTCATATATTTGTGAATTATGAGTTAGGTCAGGTATTCAATTATTATTATGTACATATATATATTATTAATTAGTTCATGTTATTAGGTATTCAATTTTTTATTATGTTCATGATGATGATACACACTTAAATATTTTATTATGTTTATGTTGTACTAATTTCGTTTACTCTTTGTCATTGCAGGTGTTGACAGATGGTGGGTTCGGGTCGAGAGCACTACGAGCCTCCTTCCTCGGCGCGTGCTTGGCGGGGTGCTATTATTCCAGCCCAGCACCTTCGGAGAGCGCTGGTAGACAGCATGCAGACTCCGGCGGGCGCTTCTTCTTCGGCCGGGAGAGGTCGAGGGAAGACGAATAGGGCTGCTAGAGGTGGACGTGGCGGCGGGAGATGTAGGAAGGCTGCTGTGCCTTCCTCGCCGCCACCCCCAGCTGATTCTCTGGACCACCGGAGTGCTCTGTCTCAGGTGGACCCATCTGACTTGGACCCGTCTCAGACTCCGGTCCATGAGCCTCGGGCCGACGAGCCTCGGGTCACCGAGCCTTCGTCCGACGAGACTCGGGTCCCAGAGTCTTCGTCCCAGGAGACTCCGGTCCCAGAATCTTCGTCCCACGTGACTCCGGAGGCTAGTGGCCATGCTGATGGTGGCGAGGACACCTTTTCTGACGATAGCTATAGCGAGGGCGAGCTGGTTGAGGGGGGCAAGAAGGTCTACCAGCGTGGTGGTACAAAGCTCCCGTCCGTGCCGCCAACCCGCGATCAGAGGTGGTTGATTGAGCCTAACGGGGAGAAGTAAGTGCATTTACTCTTTTTTAACCTTTTGCTTTCATGTTTCTTCAAATTAATATCTAATGTGTTGGCCTTGTCATACTGCAGGGGTTGGAAACACGCCCCTGGTGTCCGCAGGCCCAACCAGGTCCTTGGTGTGCTTTGTCGGCACCAATTCCTGGGGTTGGTCACATTGCCCGGTGAGGGTGAGGTTCCACAGCTAGCACTGAGCTGGGAGGTGTACGTGGCTGCCCCGGCCCCGCCAGAGGAGAGGGTCGACGGTGTCTTGTGCGAGACGGTGGCCGACATTGTGATCCGGCGGTTTTGGGTAATTTCTCCTTTACAGAATTAAAAATCAACAGTACCTAGTGATTGTACTAATCAGTGTTGTCTTGTTTGATTGCAGACCTTCTACAGGTGTCTTGAGGAACACAAGGCGGACGCGGCTATGGTTCTCGAAGCCAAGTGCAAGCGCCTACTTCAGAACTTACGGCACGAGGCTCGGGTGCAGGCTGTTCGATACTACTACGCCTCGACTAACATTAAGAGGGCCAAGAAGAAGTGTCGCGCCAAGTATCTGAGTAAGGAGAAGTACATGAAGGTAATTACCTATTCTTAAGGCCTTGTACTTAGTTTCCTTGATTTGATTCGTAGGCGTAGCGCTGAAATTTCTCTTTGTCTAACTTAGGTGCCCCTGAGATGGTGTGCGGATAGGATGGACTGTTGGGAGGCGTTGGTGGATGAGGGGTGCTCTCCCCAATGGCTAGCCGTCCACAACAAGGCCAGGGATAAGCGTGCCCAAATGCAAGGTGTGCCACACCATCAAGGGAGCTCCAACCTGTTTGAGTACCGGGATCACTGGGTATGTGGTTTGATTCACGATTCATGCAATTTCATTCTTCATGCTAGCTTGAGCCCTTAACTAATATTTTGTTCCTCTCTTTTAGGCTAAACACAACAAGAAGGACGTGCTACCACTGTACGACCTCTATGCCATGGCCCATACTGCCCCGTACAAGAAGGCCAAGGCATTCTCTGAGGATGACCTCGATCATCCAGATAGCTTCACCAACATCTCCTCCCACAACAAGCTCGTGAGGTACAGAGACGTTGGGAAGACGAGGAAAGGGGAGGACTTCAACCCGAGCCAGAGTCATTTTGATCCATAGATCGTGATGCTATCTGGTGGCGGGAGGTACCATGGCTCGGTAGCCATTGGGGATGGACTCATACGTTGTCCTAGAACTCTCCCAGAGATCAAGAAGCGCCAGATGAGCTCTGATCCTGAGATTAGGCCTTGTCCACGGCCAATGGAGCTCGCCATGGAGGCTAGGGCCCAGGAGCTTCTGGCAGAGACAAACAGGCTGGCGGCACAGAGGGAGAGGGAGTTGGAGGAGAGGACGGCTAGTATGTTGGAGGCGGAGAGGAACCGGAACGACGCGTCTCTCCGGGCCCTATACGAGCTCCTTGTGGTAATTTTCTCCTGCATATTAGCCAAATCATGCACGTAATGTTCGTTTCATTACTAACTAATATGACTGATTCGTGAAAACAAAATGTGCAGTCCGTGTGCGAGAAAATGGTCAGATCCCTCCGCCGATGCCCCAGATTGGTTTAGCAGACACGGTGAGTTTCATTTGAATGGTCATTAGTTACTAGTATTCACATTTCAGTTGCATCATGCTAACAAGACATTGCAAATGATCTTTGGTGCAGCATGCCTCCCGACAAGCATCGACCGATCCTTCTCCGTCTCGCACTGGCACAACCCCGACCGGTCCTTCTCCGTCTGGCACTGGCGCAAACCCGACCGGTCCTTCACCCCCATGATGATGGTAAGTTTTCCTAAGTGTTTTGCTTAACAAATGCATACTTAGCTTAAGAAATGACCTACTTAGCTCCAAAATGACCTATACTTAGCTCCAAAATGACATATTTTGCCTAGGATAGCTATAAAATGACCTATACTTAGCATTTTTTCGTCCAAAATGACTTGATATGCCTAGTTAGCTAAAAAATGGCATAACTACCTAGGATAGCTCAATAATGATCTATAATTAGCTTAGCTAGTTCATTTATGACATAATTAGCTCACTTAGGTAAAAAAAAATGGCATAATAACCTTGGTTCAGATCCAAAATGACCTATACTTAGCTTATTTTCCTCGAAAGACATAATAACCTTACTTAGCTCCAAACTGACATACTTTACCTAGGATAGCTATAAAATGACCTATACTTAGCATTTTTTCCTCCTAATGACTTAATATGCTTAGTTAGAAAAAATGGCATAACTACCTAGGTTGCTCAAAAATGACCTAGACTTAGCTTCTTCAGTTTATTTATGACATACTTAGCATACTTAGGTAAAAAATGGCATGATAACCTTGGTTTAGCTCCAAAATGACATAGACTTAGCTTATTTTCCTCCAAAATGACATAATAACCTTACTAAGCTCCAAAATGACCTATTTACCTAGCTTAGCTCTAAAATGACCAACACTTAGCATTTTTACCTAGCTTAGCTAAAAAATGGCATTTTTACCTACCTTAGTTAGAAGAAGAACAAGATAAAGAAGAGGAGAGGAGAAAAAGAAAGAGAAGAAAAATTCTTCTTCTTCTTCTTCTTTTTCTTCTTTTTCTTCTTCTTCTTCTAGCTAGTCTTATTCTTCTTCTTCTTCTAACTTTCTTCTTTCCCAATTTGCAGATTTCCTTTAGATGAGGAAGCTTTCATTGATGGAGTCTACTCTTCTCCTTGTGCTTCCTTTATGTTTTTGGAAACTTGTTGCAAACTTGTTGTTGGATATGTATGTATGGATGAAATCATTTTATGTTGGATATGTTGTTGGATAACTTGTTGTTGGAAACTTGTTATATATATGTTGTTGGAAACTTGTTATATATATGTTGTTGGAAACTTGTTATATATATCTATGAAATTCTGTGAAATTGAATGAATTTAAGAAAAAACAGGGGCTGTACAGGCTCTTTGCCGTCTGCTGGATGACGGCAAAGAGCTTTGCCGTCTGCTGGCAGACGGCAAAGACCTTTGCATCTTTGCCGTCTGCCAGCAGACGGCAAAGCATGCCGTTAACCCCCTAACAGACCTAACCTGCCACGTGTGCCGTCTGCTGGCGGATGGCAAAGACCATTTCATATTTGCCGTCCGCCAGCAGATGGCAAAGAACCCTTTGCCGTAGCTTATTCAGTCGGACCTGTTGCCGTCTGCTGGCTGACGGGAAAGTCCTTTGCTGTCCGCAATGCATGCCTTTGCCGTCCGCCAGGGCAGACGGCAAAGTGCCTGATTCCTATAGTGAAAGGACAACGAATTGCCCGATAGTACATACGAAGCAAAGAAGGTTGTCTGCCCTCTAGGATTAGAGGTGTAGAAGATACATGCATGCCCTAATGACTGCATCCTCTACCGTGGTGGGTACGAGGATTTGTATGCATGCTCGGTATGCGGTGCAATGCGCTATAAGATCAGCCGCGATGACCCTGGTGATGTTGAGGGCGATCGAGCGCCCCAGGAAGAAGATTCCTGCCAAGGTGATGTGGTATGCTCCCATAATACCATGGCTGAAACGTTTGTTCCAAAACAAAGAGCATGCTGAGTTGATGCAATGGCACAGAGAAGAACGTAAGAAAGACGGGAAGCTGAGAGTACCCGCTGACAGGTCGCAGTGGAGAAAAATCAAGAGGAAGTGGTGGGAATTTGCAGATGACCCAAGGAACATATGGTTTGGTCTAAGCGCAGATGGCATTAATCCTTTTGGGGAGCAGAGCAGCAATCATAGCACCTGCCCTGTGACTCTATGTATGTATAACCTTCCTCCTTGGTTGTGCATGAAGCGAAAGTACATTATGATGCCAGTGCTCATCCAAGGCCCTAAGCAACCCGGCAACGACATTGATGTGTACCTAAGGCCATTAGTTGAAGAACTCTTACAGCTGTGGAATGAAAAATGTGTACGTGCGTGGGATGAGCATGAACAGGAGGAATTTCACCTACATGCGTTACTGTTTGTGACCATCAATGATTGGCCTGCTCTCAGTAACCTTTCAGGACAGACAAACAAGGGATACCACGCATGCACGCACTGTTTGGATGATACCGACAGTGTATATTTGGATAATAGTAAGAAGAATGTGTACCTGGGACATCGTCGATTTCTTCCGAGCAGGCATCCCGTAAGAAAGAAAGGCAAGCATTTGAAAGGCGAGGCAGATCACCGGATGAAGCCTCGCCACCGTATTGGTGATGATGTACTTGATATGGTGCAACTGCCACGTGATTATGATGCAACTGCTTCCGGTTGCATTGAGGAGGCTTCTACCGGAAAAGGTTCGATTAGCCATTGTGAAGCTATGTGCATTCCTCAATGCAATCTCTCAGAAGGTAATCGATCCAGAAATCATACCAAAGTTAGAGAATAATTTGGCGCAATGTCTTGTCAGTTTCGAGTTGGTGTTCCCACCATCCTTCTTCAATATCATGACGCACGTCCTAGTTCACCTAGTCGAAGAGATTGCCTTTCTGGGTCCTGTATTTCTACACAATATGTTCCCCTTTGAGAGGTTCATGGGAGTCTTAAAGAAATATGTTCATAACCATGCTAGGCCAGAAGGAAGCATCTCCAAGGGCCATGAAAATGAGGAGGTCATTGAGTTTTGTGTTGACTTTATTCCTGACCTTAAGCCGCTTGGCGTTCGTGAATCGCGGCATGAGGGCAGACTAGGTGCAAAAGGCACGCTAGGACCGAAAGCAATAATATATATGGACGGGCATTCTCTCACTGAAGCACACTACACAGTTCTACAAAATTCCTCCTTGGTGGCTCTGTATATCGAGGAACACAAGAATATTCTACGCTCCAAACACCCGGAGCAGTCTGACGACTGGATTACACGTGAACAAACAGGGACTTTCGCCGGTTGGTTGCAGACACGTCTCATGCATGATGACGCTGTTGAAGATGAGCTGTACTTGCTGTCCAAGTTACCATCTTCGAATATATTGACTTTCAAAGGGTACGAGGTAAATGGGAATACATTTTACACGATCGCCCAAGATAAAAAGAGCACCAACCAAAACAGTGGTGTCCGCTTTGATGCAGCAACCAAGAGGGGAAAGGACAGATATTATGGTTACATAGAGGAGATATGGGAACTTGACTATGGACATGGTTTGAAGGTCCCTTTGTTTCGGTGCAAATGGGTCAATCTGACAGGATGCTGGGTAACGGAAGACCCGCAGTACGGAATGACAACAGTGGTTCTCAACAATCTTGCGTACGCAGACGAACCATTCATCCTAGCCAATGATGTGGCGTAGGTTTTCTATGTGAAGGACATGTCTACCAAGCCGAGAAAAAGAAAAGATAAGGAAGTGAATACATCATACGATGAGCCAAAGTGCCACATAGTTCTTTCAGGGAAAAGAAACATCGTGGGAGTGGAGGACAAGACAGACATGTCAGAAGATTATGAAAAGTTTCATGAAATTGCTCCCTTCACAGTGAATATTGACCCGAGCATCCAGTTAAATGATGAAGATTGTCCATGGTTACGGCGCAAAGGGACACACGCGAAGAAAAAGTTTTACACCCAAAGATCCCACTCTGGGATGTGACCGGCTTCATTGTCATCACTTTCTTCTCTAGTGAGTTTCCGGACTTACATATCTGGAAAGTCCCACTTCGGACAAACCGGAGGGAATCTTTGTAATAGTTAGGGTGCTTATGTGTTTTGGCATTTGAAACGCGAAGAAATATTATGTACAAACAAATTTTCAGCCCTTTCTGACTTCATTTGCTATTTTTCATGCATTTACTGATTTTTTTTTAGCTAAATGACCCTGAAATTGAAAAGAACTACAAATGAACTCTGAAAAGGTTGAAAGTTGACATGATATCATCATTTCACCCACATAGCTTGTGCAAAAAAGTTGAGAGGGTTACGACAAAAACTAGATGCACTTCGTGTACAAAATGGACAATCTCTTTCGAAATATCAGGGTTTTGGGCTAAAACTCATCTGTTACAAAGGCATTTCATTTTTAAAAACTTATTTCAACTCCAGACTTTTTGTGCGTTCAGTATGCACCATTCGAAGCCACGTCATCAATTTTCAACCCTTTCTGAATTCCATGTGCCTATTGTTTATGCATTTACTGATTTTTTTTGAGCTAAATGACCCTGAAATTGAAAAGAACTACAAATAAATTCTGAAAAGGTTGAAAGTTGGCATGGTATCATCATTTCACCCACATAGCATGTGCAAAAAAGTTGAGAGGGTTACGGCAAAAACTGGATGCACTTCGTGTACAAAATGGATAATCTCTTTCGAAGTATCAGGGTTTTGGGCTATAACTCATCTGTTACAAAGGCATTTCATTTTTTTAAACTTATTTCAACTCCAAACTTTTTGTGCATTCAATATGCACCATTCGAAGCCACGTCATCAATTTTCAACCATTTCTGACTTCATTTGCTATTTTTCATGCATTTACTGATTTTTTGAGCTAAATGACCCTGAAATTGAAAAGAACAACAAATGAACTCTGAAAAGGTTGAAAGTTGCCATGGTATCATCATTTCACCCACATAGCATGTGCTAAAAAGTTGAGAGAATTACGACAAAAACTTGATGCACTTCGTGTACAAAATGGACAATTTCTTTCGAAGTATCAGGGTTTTGGGCTATAACTCATTTGTTACAAAGGCATTTCATTTTTAAAAACTTATTTCAACTCCAGACTTTTTGTGCGGTCAGTATGCACCATTCGAAGCCACATCATCAATTTTCAACCCTTTCTGACTTCATTTGCTATTTTTCATGCATTTACTGATTTTTTTTGAGCTAAATGACCCTGAAATTGAAAAGAAACACAAATGAACTCTGAAAAGGTTGAAAGTTGGCATGGTATAACCATTTCTCCCACATAGCATGTGCTAAAAAGTTGAGATGGTTACGGCAAAAAACGGATGCACTTCGTGTACAAAATGGACAATCTCTTTCGAAGTATCAGGGTTTCGGACGAAAACTCATCTGTTACAAAGGCATTTAATTTTTTTAAATAACCTAAGAATTACCAAATTGAATATAATGATAAAACACACTAATATTAAACAACAAAAAAAGAATCAAGGAAAATCTATTTTTAACGTAAAGTTATTCATAAACTAGTGATTCACACAAATTTCAAATAATTCAAATTTGAGAACTACTGGCACTAACAGAAAGTTTATAATTTTTTTTACCTAAAGCAAAAAGTTTCACTCGGAAACTCTAAATAAAGACAACTCAGAAACAAAAGAAAATAAATAAAGCAGAAAACAAAAAAAATGAAAAATAAATAAATTAAAAAAAGCCCGCCAACTGGGCCGCCATGGCCTCCATACGACTAGAAACCCAACCACTAGTTGGGCTAGAACGCAGGCCCGCGCGGCCCAGTAGGCCCAACAGGGCAGCACAGATTCAATAGGCCCACAAAGGCCTGCTTAGAGAGGAGTTCGATACAGCTGCAGCGGCGTGGCTTATAAACCGCTCCGAACCCCCTTCGCTTGGCGAGGTGGGACTAAACATCGACGCGCACCTCGCCTGCCAGCACACCACCTTTAGTCGCGGTTGGTGGCTCCAACCACGACTAAAGACCCCCCTTTAGTCCCGGTTGGAGCCACCAACCGCGACTAAAGGTGGTGCGTTTCCCGCCGCTTAGGCTGGCCAAAAGTGACCTTTAGTCCCGGTTGATGGCTCCAACCGGGACTAAAAGCGCATATATATAGAGCACCTCAAAATTTTCAGTTTCTCTGCTTTCTTCGACCTCTTCGACATCGCCGCGCCGTCGCCGTCTCGCCTCCCCGACGCCGGAGCTCGTCGCCACCCCCGCCGCCGGCCGCCCGCGCCTCCTCGCGTCGAGCCCCGACGCTGCCCATGCCCCTCCTCCCAGAGCCCGGCCCGCCGCCGCCCGGGACGCTGCCCGCGCCTCCGGCCCCGACCTCCTCGCCGCGCAGCCGACGCCGTCGCCGCCCCCGACTCGCCTCGCCTCGCCGTCGCCACGTCGCCCCGCTGTGAGCTCCTCCCTCTCCCTCGCCCCCCTGGGAAGAGAGGGAAGGAAAAGAGAAAAAAAAAAAAAAAAAAAGAAAAAAAAAGAAAAAAAAAAAAAAAAAAGGAACAAAAAAACAAAGAAGAAAAAAAAAAAAAAAAAAAAAAAAAAAAAAAAAAAAAAAAAAATAAAAAAAAAAAAAAAAAAAAAAAAAAAAAATAAAAAAAAAAAAAAAAAAAAAAAAACAAAAAAAAAAAAAACAACCCCCCCAACCCACCCCCCCCCTCCCCCCCCCCCACCCACCACATCACCACACCCCCCAACCCCAAAAACCAAACCCCCCCCCCCCCCCCCCCCCCCCCCCCCCCCCACACACACATATATGCATGAACACACACACACACACACATTTATTTAAGTTAGATGATTTATATGTATTTTGTATGTTTTAGTTATATAGTATAGCAATTTTGACATTTTTCAGAAGAATTTTGACATTTTTTTTCAATGATGATTAGATGTATAGAAAAAAGTTAAGAATTTGACATTGAGGAATTTGTCATTTTCATCCAATATGTATAGAAATTAGTATATTAATAATATATATATTATATTATATATAATATATATATATATATATATATATGTATGAATACAATGTATAGAAAAAAGTTGATGAATTTTGACATTTGATCCAATGTATAGCAATTAGTATTTGCAAAAGTTGCATCTTTTAATGTTGTATTTACAAAAGTTTGTTATGTATTTGCAATTAATTAGTATATGTATGTATACAATAGATTCTCTTAGTCCTTTAATAAGGGATTTATCAAGAATGCCCCCATTATGGATGTGCATAAGTTGATCAATTTTTTCCTGATCTCATCTACGTACACTTCTATATGTTACGTTGTCTTGTGTCAAAGTATTGAAGAAATCCATGCATGGCTTCATCATTAGCCGGAAGTAACAGGCGCATGATGGTACGAAGCTCTCCAAAGTTGTTTTGGAACGGAGTTCTTGATAGGATAATTCACTTTTTGGTACGAAGTTCAGCAAAGGCCTTCCAAATAGCGATATTCGGAAGGCTCTTGCTGAACTTCGTACCAAAAAACTAATTATCCTATCCGGGACTCCATTCCAAAACAACTTTGGAGAGCTTCGTACCATCATGCGCCTGTTACTTCCAGCTAATGATGATGCCATGGTTTTCTTGAATCCTTTGACACTAGACAACTTGACACATATAGAAGGGTAGATGAGATAAGGAAAAATATGGACCATTTTCTACATATCCAGAATGGCGCCATTTTGTTAAATCCCTTAAAGGTTAAGAGAATCCGTTATGATTCTGAATCCCTGTTCCGAGCCAGGGACTAAAGGTTCCTCGATCGTATATAAGAAATCACAATCCAAGCATTTAAAAAATGTTAAATTTGCATAGAATTTGTTCTCGACGTCAATGATGCCCTGCCCGCATCCTCGTCGTCGACTCGTTCGCGACGACGTCCTGCTTCAGAGGCGCCATGTCCGGGACTGGGCTCCGCCGGGCTGGCACTGGGAGGTGCTACCTTCAGGGGCGCGCATCTTGGTGAGGAACCTGGGTCCCGTCGTTGACCCAGAGCTTCTTTGGTGGCGGGCGCGTGGGCCACATGCGGTGCGGAGGCTGGCGTCCCCCGCGGAGGTGGTACGTCACCGTGTCAGGGAGGAGGACGAGCAGGTCCGTCGCTACATGGTTGCGTTGGACGTCAGGTTCTCCAATACCTGGCAGGTTCTTCAGGGATCTCACCCGAGCTATGATCCTGTGATGGTTCCTTCTCTTTGGGTGTCCACCGCAAGTGAACTAGATTTTTCGATAATATTCGATCTATATTAGCTAGTGATGTATTCGAGATATTATTCGAGACGGTGTATTCGAGATTATATTATTCGATAATATTCGAGGCGACGTATTCGAGATTATATTCGATGATGCATATTAATTATCTGGATTATTCGAGATGCATATTATCTACTATGATTCAGTTTTTCATTATTGATTGCATGCATGCATTTTAATTTGAATACTAAATTGTTTTATCTTTCTTCTGGATTAGTTAAATAAAAGCTATGGACAATACCGACAGAGAAGGAGAAGAGACTCTGTTCGACATCATACGCTCCCCGAGCCCAGATGGGAAAGAAGAAGATGACGGCTTGCAATATCTGAACCCTACCGGTGAGGGTATGATAATTGATGAAGACGAACGAATAGATGAAGTCCAGAACAATGATGATGAAGGAAATGTTGTTCTTCAAATAACGAAGACCGGCGAGGTATATTTATATAAGCAGGCATCTGGTGATCATCACATGTTTTAATTGATTTGTATATATATTAACGAATCGATCTTTCTTCTTTTAGCCCTCCGGATCGAGCAAATCTTCTGCAAGCAGCAAGACAGTTCGAGGCCCGGCCAAAAAGTTAAGGATGGCGTAAAGTACAACATCGATGCCATCAAACCTCATGGCGAACCGCACAAACCTAAGAAGAATGCGAGCAAGTTCATTCGTCAATGCGGAGTTATTGTCAAGGACCAAATCCCAATCTCCATTCAAGAATGGAAAAAGCCAGCAAAGGAAGATCCAGATGTTACTTTTGTCGACCAAAGAGCGAAAGATCTGCTTTGGGAATCTCTCATGTCACATTTTTCCCCACCAGATCATTTGACAGATGCAGATCTGGAGAAAGTCAAGAACTGTGCTCTTAAGAAGATGGCGATAGCATTCAACAACCACAAGAAAAATATATGGGCCACGTACGAAAAAGCAGGAAAGCAGGCTCCAGAATTCAAGGGAACACTGCAGAAGGCAAGAGATCACTGGGACGCTTTCGTGAAATTAAAGGAATCGGAAGTAGCTCAGGAACGGGTGAGAATAAACAAGATTAATGCCGCGAAAAAGCAGTGGCACCATAAGCTGGGGCCAGGTGGCTACGAGGTGGCCCGGCCTAAGTGGGATCTCGCTAAGCAAGAGATGATGGATGCAGGGGTCACTCCAGTTACATTATGCTGGCCCTCCAGGTGCAGGACTTGGTTCTATGCGCATGGGGGGAAGTTGTACCCAAAGACAGGCGAGGTTTTGGAGCGGGCAAGTCTTAAAGGAGCCACCGATAGTTTAGTTGTTGCAATAGAAGAGGCTCGAACGGGGGTGTTCACGCCCAACAGAGAGAACGATGAGCTTACGCGCGCCCTGAAGAATACTGAACACCCGGGAAGCACACGAGGCAAAGGCGTTGTTCCGTGGTTTGAGGGGTTTGCGGACTAGAACGTGGACTACAGAAGCCTTGCGAGAAAGAAGCAGCAGGAGGAGCAGAAGAGGAAGCTGGAGGAGGAGCAGAGGAAGCAGGAAGCAGACCGCCTTCACATCATAGAATCAACGCACGTGGAGTTGGAACTCGCTTTCAAGTGGCAGCAGCAGCAGATCGACTCACTTAGCCAAGAAAGGGGGTCTCAGCAGCGGCAGCAGCTAGCGGATCCAGCATTGGATAGCACCATCCCATCCATGCCGAGAAGCAGCGTGGGTTCCACCACGGGCGATGATGCACTGCTGGATAGATATCCTGTGGATGATATCATAGATACGACAACTTGTGAGCTACACTTTAAAATGAAGAACATATCCATGAAGGTGGCGGACGGCTATGCTTATACAAATCCCCCTGAAGCAACCTTCCATTGCAATCCGATTCCTGCTGGCTATGCTCGTGTTGGGGTTGATGAAGTGGTGGCAGGATATTCGGGGCTAGAGCTTGACATTCCTGGAGGTGATGACGAGCAGACACTGGGAGAGGCCATACATCATATCATTCTATGGAGAAAGGATTGCATCGTCCTTACAAGGCCACTGACACCGCGTCAGCCGGCTCCTCCTCCAAGTCCGCCACCGCGTCAGCAGACTCCAGCTCCTCCAAGTTCGGCACCGCGTCAGCAGACTCCTGCTCCTCCAAGTCCGCCACCGCGTCAGCCCACTCCTCCTCCTCCAAGTTCGGCACCGCGTCAGCCGACTCCTCCTCCTCCAAGTCTGGCACCGCGTCAGCCGACTCCTCCTCCAAGTTAGGCACCGCGTCAGTCATCTCCGCCGCCTCAGCGGGCTTCGCCACCTAAGCAATAGCGAAAGAGAGGCGCCGCAGCTACGGCGGCTAGCGGTACAACAGGAGGCAAGAAATACAAATATGGTCCAAGCCTCAAGCCTCTTCCGAGGTTGCCTTACCACTTGACTGAAGAGGAAAATGAAGCCAAAGTCGCTGCCCAAGTGAAGGCCCATTTTGGACCGAAACCGCCCTCGCCGCCAGAGGAGAAAGTAGCTGAGCATGTCATTCAGCACTTTATTGATATGGCTCAACCAGCTGTCAAGCATATGGACTCAGACTATGAGCGCCAAATCAAGAAGTCATATCAAGCACAAAAAAAGGAGTCGAGCTCGAGCTCGAGCCAAGCAGCTGCAAAAAAAAGCGGGAAAACTGTTCCCCAGCTGGGAGAACAGGCGGTGCAATCGACCCCCCTGCTCATTGTACAAACACATGTGAGTACCGGCGCCGATCAGCTCGTAATAACCGATGATCATAGAAGGCAGGCTGAAGAGGCCGGTGTCACTGTAGAACAACTCCTAGGCATCGAGGACTTCGAAACGTTTAAAGAGGAGGAACTACAATGGAAATATATCCGCGGCCAACCTATGGTCAAGCCTCAGCAGATCCCGCGGCTATCAACGAGAATGTATGAATTGCATGAATGGTACATGAGAGAAGTAAAGACTACAGATCGAGAGTCCCTCATGGTGAGTGTCAAGGCAGAGCATTACTTCCATGAAAAAGATCTGTGGGTTGAGTTTCAAGAAATGTTTCAGTTATTCAATCAAGACGCACTCGACAAATCTATCGTCAGTTGCTATTGTCTATAAGTGATTTCTTTTTGTAATTTAAGTCTCTAGCTAGCTGCAGTGCTCGTTCATTACCTGTAATTATCCTCACTATATTATTTTCTGTGGTATTATGCAGAATGAAGATGTATAAAATGAAAAAAGTTGGACGCTATGGCATTGGGTTCATTGACCCAAATACCATTAATGAAAAGACATGGTTACAAGAATATGATCGACCATACAAAGAGAAAACCTTGCTACAGTTCTTGAAGCACCTAAATACCCAACCAGAAATACTACTTCCTTACAACTTCGGGTGAGTGACACTGTCTTGTACTACAAATTCTGTTTTTGCTTACTAGATGTTAATAAGTGTAGTTGATGAGTTATGCACATGCCCGCTTAATTATACAAACGTGTGCGCATGCAGTTTTCACTGGATCCTGCTAATCATTGAAGTTGACGAGGGAAAAGTTCAAGTACTAGACTCACTACTTAAAAACGCTGATGACTACGCAATCGTGAGGGGGATGGCCGACAGGTAATTTCAATCATTATCGAACTATATGTCGGCCTCTTTAGTTCCTTTCCTGATATCAACTAATTAATAACTCCTTTATTCATTTTCTTTGCCGGCGGGCAGGGCTTGAGAAAAGTTCATCAAACAAGTTGAAGGCTCATGGAAACAAAAGCTGAAATGGTGTCGACCCAAGGTAATTAATTAAGTAGTACTCCCTCCGTTCCAGAATATAAGGTGTATTGGTTTCCGTGCAAGTCAACCGTTTGAAACTTTGACCAAGATTATAGAATAAAATTGCAACATCTACAATACCTAATAGATACAATATGAAACTTCTTTTTATGATGGATCAAATGATATAAATTTCGTATTGTGGATATTGATATATTTTTCTAAAAACTCGGTCAAACATGCACTCGTTTGACTTTTGAAAAAACAAATACACCTTATATAAAGGAACGGAGGGAGTACTAGCTAGCTACCATCTCTTTAATTCTAGTTCAATACCATTATCATGCTTGATTAATTATTATCTGATTGAATTCTATTCTCGTAAAGGCCCTGAGGCAGGCGCCGGGGAATAATTTATGTGCATACTACGTTTGCGAGAACATTCACATGATGACGTCCGAAAGGAGCACTAGTTCACTTTGGGTACGTTTGCCAGAACACTATTCACAATTTTAACATCATTATCTAATATATATATACACACAACTAATACATTCATATTGATCTCCTTCTTTTAAAGATGTTGGATATGCGGGATAAGCTCCTACCAGAGGATCGCGTACGAGCAATTCAGGAGGAAATAGCGGGAATTTTGCTCGACCAGGTCATAGATCCCAAAGGACCAGGTCATAGATCCCAAAGGAGAATACCATTACAAGCTGTAATGCCTCCATGCAATGATCTGCAAATTGTCGGAGAAATTGTATATACCAAATTGTATATATATATATGTGTATGTGAATGGTCGTGCAAGAAATTCGATGATATATATATGATCGGTTCTACGAGAAATTCTATTTATATATATGCATAACGTGTACAATATGTAGTAGCGTAAAATATGTTTGAAATGAAAAAGAATTAAATGGAAAACACAAAATTAAAAGGAAAAATAAACCATAAACCCATGAACGCCTAAACCTTTTAGTCTCGGTTGGTGTAACCAACTGGGACTAAAGGCCCCCAGCCCCCCAGCGCGGGCTCGTGCCACGTGGTGGGCCTTTGGTCCCGGTTTGTGATGAACCAGCACTAAAGGGGGGGGCTTTAGTCCCCACCCTTTAGTGCCGGTTGTAGGTTGTAGAACCGGCACTAAAGGTCCTTACGAACCGGGACAATAGCCCAATTCTGCAGTAGTGATAGTATTATATGATTTATGTGATTTGGTGACTGAATGTTGTTCGGAGTCCCGGATGAGATCACGGACATGACGAGGAGTCTCGAAATGGTTGAGAGGTAAAGATTGATATATAGGACGATGGTATTCGGACACTGGAAGTGTTTCGGGGGTCACCGGGTACTTATCGGGTCACCGGAAGGGGTTTCGGGCACCCCCGACAAAAGATATGGGCCTTATGGGCCAAGAGGGAAAACGCACCAGCCACAAGGGGCTGGTGCGCCCCCCATATGGGCCGGCCAAGGTGGAGAAGGAAAGGGGAAGGAGGAAAGGAAAGAAAGGGAATAGGATTCCCCCTTCCTTCCTCCTCCCCCCTCTTTCCTTCCCCCTCCGATAAATATGGCAGGGGCGCGCGGCTTGGGAGGAGCCCAAGTAGGATTCGGTCCTACTTGGGGCGCCTCCTGGCCTCTCCCCTCCCCCTCCCACCTATATATACGTGGGGGGCGCCTAGCACACACCAGATTGTTAGCCGTGTGCGGCGCCCCCCTCCACAGTTTACACCCCCGGTCATATTTTCATAGTGCTTAGGCGAAGCCCTGCGGAGATCACTTCACCATCACCGTCACCACGCCGTCGTGCTGACAGAACTCATCTACTACCTCGACGTCTTGCTGGATCAAGAAGGCGAGGGAGGTCACCGAGCTGAACGTGTGCAGAACGCGGAGGTGCCGTGTGTTCGGTACTTTGATCAGTTGACGTGAGAAGAAGTTCAACTACATCAACCGCGTTGTGAAACGCTTCCGCTTACAGTATACGAGGGTACATAGACACAGTCTTCCCCTCTCGTTGCTATGCATCTCCTTGATAGATCTTGCGTGTGCGTATAATTTTTTTTGTTTTCCATGCAACGTTTCCCAACAACACATACCTTTTCAGTGACTACTTGGCAGTTAGCCCTGGAGAGAGAGAAGAGAAGGTTGCGGTTATAGTGCATAGCGTCTCGAGCAGCCACCATATCGTACACATAGAGTGGCCACTTCAAGTTGTCATTTAGGTCAAAGATTTTGAAGGAGTAGATCTGCACGGCCTGGGTCGAGTAGCAAGAGGATGTGATGATACCAGTGTTGGGAAACGTAGTAGAAAAAAAATCACCATACGATTACCCAGGAACAATATGAAGATGCATAAACAGATTGGATCAAGATCTTTACCGACTCCGAGTAGCAGCGGAAGTAGGCGAGTCAGTGTAGATCGTACATGGAGTCCCTCAAACAGTAGATGAACGATCCCGTGAACTGCCCATGAACAGTCCCTTGAACGGAAGACCAAAAGCACGGCCACTCCACAGATTGCAAGCGTACGGTCTTCATGATCCGGCAATGCTTCATCGTTCAAAACTAATCTTCGCCGGAGAATTAGAGTGTGGCGCCCCGCCTAATTACCACTGTAGCCAGACGGTCGCCACGCATGCCATCCCAGGAAATCACTCTGGCATGCGCGTTTACAACAAGTATCATGAACACATGCATTTCTATTAATGGATATATAAGTCTTACATGATATATTACAAGAGTGATGGCAGCGAAAAAGCTCTATCTAAGGCAGCATGGTCTTGGTGCGGCTCCAATCCATAGGGATCTGACTGGGTTACTCTCCTAGCCCGCGAACGCTCCGGCTCCTTGTCGACGGAAGACGAATCCTTATGTGCACCTGGCCACGTTAAAGGCCGCCGAGTACTTTTGAATGTACTCGCAAGCAAACCAACTGACATATACACCAAGCAAAGCAATCCATGGCATTCAAGCATGCATTTGTTATTAGAGCATCATTAATTGTCATGACATAGCATATCCAGCTAGCAATATTAATTATCATGTCATAACAGGGTTATTTAGCAAGATAACTACTGAAGTAAATGCAGTAAGGTAAAGCATATTAAATAAGTATTTCATACTCCGAATATTCTCCTGTTCCAATCCAATGTTGAACCAAATCCAATCCAAGCTTTCGGTCATCCGACCATCTCTTTAATAGCCATCCCATGGCCAACATATCATATTCCTGACATCATCCAATGTCTATGCATCTCCACTGTAAGTCTGATAAACTTACTCTCTTCCGGATTGCCTTACAATCCTCAGAATATTCACGATCCACTGAGTACTACCGATCATAAGACGAGTTCTTCCATCATTATTATTACTGTTCCGGTTGACCACCTAGTGAGGTCTGGACGGACTGTCCAATACCGTGGACGCGGCTATTCGAATAGATTCTTACAGTCTGCAGAGGTTGCGCACTTTACCCACACCATGGAGCACCTGACCTCGTGATCCCATTCGGGTGGACCAGTGTTACTCCAACAAAACTTGCCTAACCCGTGACTCCTCCATCGTACCACCGACAATCATACCCTCCCAAGGTCATGTCCTGGGTGGCCCCTGTGTCACCTCGTGACACCTGCCACCGTCGTGGCCAACTAAACTGTCCCAAACGGGGACGCCGGCAAATAACTCAACTGGGCTCACAAGGTTACCGCCTCCTACCGGGCCAGGGCAGCGCGTGCGCATAACCTTCCCTAGTTAGTGGTACCGATAATAGAGCACGCGATCAGACCAAGTCAAGGTCGTCCCATACCGGCAAATGTGGTTGCACGGATAAGTCCGGACAGGTGACTCAGGATCAAACGACTATGTTTTAGTTTTAGCAATCATTTAGCAAGCATGGTTGTATATCACAATAACTTGAGATGGCAGCAACTATATATTTAAGCAAATTACTTTGAATTATCACATAGCAAAGTAATGCAAGTAATGTAAACAGTAGGTGTAGTTTAACAGAAGTTTAATTATTACTATCACAGGCATAATCATTAATTAAACATGCAAGAATAACACAGAGCAATGCTTTAGGGCATATATCAGATGGTTGGCTTACCTGGGGTCAAAGAATACTCCGAGAAGAAGTGCGGAGAGTCCGCGGAAAGGATCGCCGGAAACAGTTCTCTCTCTGAGGGGTCTGATTGAAGGGCAGGGGCACAATGGTCATTTTCACTGTGTGGAAACATTATGAAAATGATACCATCGGAACGATTCGACGAACTGAAGACGTGAGCGTTGGTTTTACCTGAATCGGGGTTGTGGATAAAAAGATATTGATCCTTGAAGGGTAGGGACCTTCCTGTAAAATAAATATTTACTATTGGGTCCCTGACTGATTTTCTGGAAATTAAGAAAGGAGGACTGTGCGCTTGGGCCGACTTGGGCTGGAACCGGCCACCGCCTGGGCCATCACGAGGTAGCCGCTGCTGCTGCAGTAGCTGGGCCGGCTTGGGCCAAAGGTGGCCAAGGCCTGGGGCGCCAGTGAGGCCGTGGGGCTGCTGCTGTTGCTGGGCCGGGCACAACCACACCCCACCACATAAACCGCGGGCCCGCGCCAATAGCAGCTTACAGCTGGGCCCCACCGACACTCTCTCTCCTCCCGCCCACCTGCTTCCACCTCGCGACGCCGGAGCAGAGGAGGCGCGGCCATGGTGAAATCCGGCGATGGAGAGCCCGGGGACTTCGGGCGGCAGTGGGGCTGCGCTCCTGGCCATGCCCCGCCACGGTGGGTGGTGGAAATGGAGGTGGGGATGGCCGACTGCGTGGCTGCGGGTGCAGGGCAGTACTTGGCGGCTCCGGCGAGTGGAGGGACTCCGGTGGGTAATGGGGTGGGGCGAAGGTGCTGGCGAGGTCGCTGGAGAACGGCGCCTCTAGGGATGGACTCCACGGGCATCGGGATGGCTGGAGGCGGGGTTTGTAGGAGGAGGCTGAAGGTAGAGCTCGCCAGCAATTCGGTTGCTCCGGCGAGACATTCGACCGGGCAGGGGCACGGGAGTGGGTTAGGGGAGGAGAGGAGTGGATTAGCGAGATCGGGGATGCCTGGGGAGGCTCGGCCATAGCTATTTATAGCCGGGCCGCGGTGAGGCGATGAGGACGGCTGGCATGGCGATCTTATCGGCTCACTGGAGCTCTGGGGACACGCGGAGGGAGGGGGCGATGTCGGTAGGGCCTCTGGGAGAGTGAAGAAGCCGACAGTGGCTTCAGGAGAGCTCCGGTTGGAGGTATATGGCAGCAACCGCGTGCGAACAGTGGCGGTACAACGGCCGTTGTCGTGGCGCGGCGAGGAAGGGAACGGAAGGGGAAATGACCGGTGAGGGGTGCGGGGACTACGTGGAGTCAGGTCGGCATGCTGGGACACGCTAGGGCAGCTTGAGCTGGCCTGCCCGACGCGATGGATGCACAGAGTGCTGTTCCTTCGTGCAGCTCACGCGGTCACCACGCGCACCAGCTGTTCTGGAGCGTGTCTTCTTGTCACACCTTGTCCAACACATCCCTCATCGGTCAAATAGACAAGAGAGGTGTCTGGAACTAGCTTGGTGGAGCTGAGATAAGAGAAACTTGCAGATTAAGATTTTAACAGCAAACTTGGGTGGATTCTTTTGGAGAAATGAATGAGAATGGGGAGCTGATCCTTTGTCAAACTGAAATGTGGTAGGAAGGACTATGTGCTGGTAGAATTTGAGGCCATTTGGACAAAATTTGCACACACTTCCTTTGTAATGCAGAATTTGGTCCAGAAAATTAACTTTGAAGCTGCACTCATCTGGCTGGATGAAATGAAATAAATTTTTGTGGAGGCTAATGATCTAGGGAATATAATGAGCTGGTAAAATTTCAGATCATTTGGATACACCAAAATGGTACTTCCTTCACAGAGCTTCCAAGTGGACAGAAACTTGAGAAGATTGCTGTGGATGAATGGATAGATAGATTGAGCTGGTTTTTGGTTTCCATGAGAGATTTATCAATTCTAATAACCATGAAAAATTTCAGCTCAAATAGATCAAGGGTTCAAGCACTTCCTTTGCAAACTGAAAATCTGGACAGAATTTGCAAATGGATGTTGTGCTCAAACTTTGAACTATGGAACTTGGGTTTTGATGGAAATGGTGAAGATATGGATAGAAGAAGCTCCACAATTTATTTGGGATTTTTCCTGGTTACCAAAATGGTAGTTCCTTTAGAAAGTGCCCAAAATGCAATATTGGCTTTAAATAGGAAAAATGTAATTTCCCCTATTTAATTATGGCCAATATTTTTATGGGAGCTCAATATGATCACAAGGAATATCTCCACAAGTTTTCATCAACTTTGGAGATGGATAGATATTTTCCTCGATTTAATTCCTTTAACTGGCAGAAAAAGGAATTAATTATAAATGAAAAATATTGCAAACGACTTGGCAATATTTTTGCATATCCAAGGTTTACAAAGATAGGATAATCGCTGAGAAAAGTTTGGGAGACAAAAGATCAAAGGAAGTTGGGGTCCCTTTGCAACGGAAGAGATTAGGGTTTCCTTTCCGGT
Source organism: Thinopyrum elongatum (assembly GCA_011799875.1). Classification (NCBI taxonomy): domain Eukaryota; kingdom Viridiplantae; phylum Streptophyta; class Magnoliopsida; order Poales; family Poaceae; genus Thinopyrum; species Thinopyrum elongatum. The sequence continues at coordinate 719,187,240 of CM022298.1, forward strand.
AACTCGGAAGGTAGGGTTTCGAGGACAAAGTCCGGAGAATATAGCTTGGGTGGCAAGGATGGTCTGGAGAGAATCTCTTGTTGGATAGGGAAGGCAAGGCTAAATTACCATCTTCATATACCCAAGAGCTGGAGAAATTCCGATAGCATCGAGAAAAAAAAGACGGGAGTCAAATCCCGCAAAGAAAAAAAACAGGAGCGAAAACCAGGGTGTCACATAGATGAGGATATTTGAGCCACACGCGGATTCTAATTATGAGGATTAGAGAAACTAGAACTAGCTCTAATTATATCAACTAGAACTAGAACTAGAGAACTAGAGGAGGCTCCAAAACTTGTGTGCTTAAAAGTTCCCAAAGCCTCTATCTATGCATATCTCAAGAAATTTCAGCAGATCACCCTTCCTCCTTGCTGTTTTGGTATGGGAATTGAAGAGAATTTATTGGCTTTTCTTAATTTAGTTATCATACTTATTAGATTTCTAACACTGCACACACTTTTGGCTTTGGTGTTGCAGCTACATTGGGTCCTATGCAGTTTACACACTGCACACCCGACATCATCTCGACCCCAGTGACCGCTGTCACTGGGATCACCTTGCATATCTACCCCAGCGACCACTGCTGCACGAGACACCATCGACTACAACCACAACCTTCTCTTCAGTCGGTCAAGGTTTAGGTGCCAATTACTCACTGAAAATGTATGCCCTGTTGTATATTCCGTTTTCTCCTTATTTTCACTCGTTTCTTTTAAGTATTCTTTCCTTCTTCAACAAGCTATTCCATTGAAGTATAATGATGATATAATGCTTGCAGGACCCTTTTTTATGCTTGACTGGCCCACCTTGTGCAATTCTAGCTGAGGACCCTGTCGACTTTGAAGTCGAACTAAAAATAGTTGATGGAGGTGAAGAGTTCCAAGATAGAGCATTGGTCAGTCTTAGCAACCGTTACAATGGTGCACACCGAACTTTGTCCCTCCATAGCTCCTTGTGTACAACAGAGTTGAGCCTTGAGAGACTTGCTACAATGGTCCAGGCCACTATCGTGAGTGTTCAGGTTGTTAAAGGGAGGTGGCCTTTTGAATGCGGAGGCCGATTTGCTTGCTCCTTGTCTACTGCAAATGTTATTGATACACCATGTGGGAAAGTTGTGATGCTTGATTCTGTTAAAGAAATTCCCAAAGATGGATTAGATGGTTACCTTCCTCTATCAAGGAACATTGTTTATGTAGAATTACAAGGAAGATTAAAAGTTGTCATACAAGCCTACGCGGGATCTAATTGAAAATCCGGTCATGTTTACTTCTCTCCCCAGTATTGCAATATAAGTCAGGATAAATGTACCGTTGGCGATTCTCTGGTAGAGATCACTCTTGCTTGGTTCCAGCTTGTCCGCGATAAGATGGATATGTTGATTGAGGGATATGCTACCCAATTGTAGTGTGCTATGTTGCCTAGGAGTGGTATCCTGCTTTTGCCCTATTATATCTATTTTGTTTGGCTAGTGGTCTGTTAAATTATTGAAGTATTTGTACGTCAGGCCTGCAATCCAAGTAGGATGTCCAACAGTTTTTGTATAGGTTTTTATTTGACTATATGTGTACTGACTATAACTTGTACTGTATTATTTGAAAGGCCTAAATATTCGGTAACTATCGTATTATCTTGAATGCTGATGCTTTATTCTTTCAGTTGCTTGGTACAATGGCTCAGCTAGCTTAATGTGTAAGATTGGGATGTCTAGTGCATTTAATTTCCCACCTGCTACCATTGTTTGATTTTTTTTTTACGAAGGCTGTAGGACAACTTTCATTGTGTTATGGTAGAGAAAGCATTAGAAACAAGGAACAAAAGAAGCAAACACAGAAGATGGAAAAAAAAGGAGAAAAACTCAAAGAGACAACACACGGTCATCGTAGCCAGGCTCTCGTGGCCATTGTGTGAGCACCAGCACACGCCTTCGCCCAGCATCTGACCACTTCCGCTTTCGGAAGACACGTTCGTCTCTCCGCTTCAAAATCATCCATCAAACAAGCGCAACGACTGATCTACATGCTTGGCCACTTCTTTACATAGGCCCACCGAGCTATGCTGCCACCATGTGGCAAATGAATGGTCAGCAACCGTCGAAAGAAATCAGCAAGCAGCTGCAACTTATTGAGGATACGAGGCACCAAAGCTTGATTGGAAAGGAACAAAGGACCGTCAGGTGTAATGAAAATTCAGTAGAGCGTTGACAAAAGAAAGCACCAAGGATCATGGATCCAGCCACGATGGGATAGGTTGTCCGCAATGAGACGTCGACCCTGCAGAGCAAGCCGTGCGAATAGTTGGCACTTGGGTTTTTTCAAGCAGGAGGAAACCAGGAACGGCTACAATGTCACGGTCACGTACAAGTGCCATGTTTCCATGAAATTAATTTTATTTTTTGAGATTATGTTTCCATGTCTTGGAACAGAGGAAAAGTAGGGAGGCCATGCCTGGCTGGTTGGAGAATATGATAAAGACATGTGAAGAGGAAGCTATATGGCACGAAAGCAAGGAAGGAAGCCATGGAAAGCAAGGTTTGTCGATGGCTGGCCTCACCTCCGTCTCACGTTCTCTTTGTGTGTTGTTTCACTCTAAATTGGTATATTATCTCCTGTGTTGCTATCTATCAGTACCTATATACGCCCATAAACCAGTTAATTTCCACGCACAACACCTGAGCTTTTCACTCTTGTTGCTACACCTGTAGTTTGCAATGGGCAGCCCCCCTTCTTCTGGCTCTGTTTCTCATCTGCTTCTTCTTGAGTACTCTTCAAAATCAATTTTCTTTATCTCTTCTCACCTTGTACTGTTGCTAGGAGTAAGATTGTGTCAGGCTCTCTGACTGCTAGAATATAATGGCATGCTTTGGAACCTATGAAATTGCCAATGCCATAGATTGCTTGTTTGAAGTTCAGTCCATTGTGATATTTTCACTACTGCTGTAGGATCAACTGCTTTATTACTTTATTTTACTACTCAGATTAGTACTGGATACTGTAAATCATATGCTGAAGTTGTTCCATGAAGCAAAAGCTGTGCTCGTACTGCAACAACCAACAGCCAGTTCTGACACAAGCACCTCTGCTACCCTCACGCTTCTGTCTCAATCTACCCGGCGTTACAATTTGCATCCCAAGTGTGATTAATCAAGGGTATAGTTATTTTTCTACTATGAGAAACAGGGACTATAGCTTGGAAAACACAAGTAGCCAACATGCACAGGCACAGGCACATTAATTTCGATCTAGTTTGGCCATGCGGGATGACCGACATTTGTTAGCTTGGCAAAGCTCATGTCATTGACCAAAAACAACTACATTCGTCAATTCGACCCAAACTCAAATGTAGGTTTACTCCAAGCTGAAACATAATAAATAATAAAGGTAGCCCTAGAAGTTGTAGGAATAGAACAAAAGAAACATATATTGGTCTACTACTTCTTCAAGTTTGATCATGTAAGATCAAACAAACATCCGTCCAGTTTCTTCAGGTTTGGTCACACAAGACAACATAAATATATATAGGTCTTCTTCAAATATGATTACACAAGACAACAAAAAAAAAAACTTAGTTCCAAGTTTGATCACCTAAGAGCATGAGCTAAACAAGAGTCACAGAGGGAAGATGTACCCCTCCGCCAAGTTGTCGAGCTTGTCCCTCACAAGTAGAGACCAAGCAATGACAACCTGCAGCTTAGAATTGCCAACGGTACATTCTTGAGTGCTTATTTGGCAATGTTGAGCAGGGAAATCAAGCCGGGCTTCGTCAGCAACAATACCAGACTCTGAATAGCCGTTTATGATAATCCTCAGCAATCCTTTTGATTCCACAGTAACAACATTCCTTGACAGAGGAAGGTAACCATCTAGTCCATCTTGGGGAAAATTTTCAACAGAATCAAGCAACACAACTTGCCGACATGCAGCAGCAATAACACCTTCAGTAGACGATGAACAAGCAACTTGTACGCCAAATTCAAAAGGAAATCCCCCTCCAACAACACGAACAGACAAGATAGTGGCCTGGACCGCACTACGAATAGTCTGAAGGCCCATCTCTGCGCTACACAGGCAGCCAAAGAAAAGAGCAGTACCACCACCGAAATGGTGGTGGTTAGTAGAACTCATCAATGCTTTATCTTGGGACTCTGCTCCATCTTTTATCCTTAATTCAACTTCAAAGTCTACAGGGTACTCGGCAAGGATAGCACGAGAAGGGCCAGTCAAGTGCAAAAAAGGATCCTGCAAACATCATCGTCATCATTATCATTACTAACGCTAAAATGAAACATATGAATAACATGCAAAGTATTACAAAGGATTAGATTCAAATAGACCATCACAACTTTGTTTAGGAACAAACTCAATGATTTTTTGTTCTCATAAACAGAACATAAAGCTCTCATATTCAGTAAACAAACTAGAGGGCATAAAGGTTCTATCCTACAAGACATGTTCATTCTGGAAAGTTAACCAAACTGGAGAAGTACTTAGTTACTTAGATGCATAGGCATAGTCAATCTGCATGCTACTTGTGTTTTACTCGGGTGCAGGCACTAGGGGTTTTGTGCCTGCATAATTTTTTTCTCTTATCTTTCTTTCTATCTTGGATGTCTCAAGTAAATAAAACAATTTAAGCTCCATGCGTGCTCAAGTAGCTAGATAGGATGTCTTTCCTACATGGATGCCTAAATACAGTATCTTGTGAACTCAATAGTGTATCTCATTAACTGAAATATGAAGCAGCGAGTCACCGAATCAAATATCCAAGTTACATCATTGTGGTACCAAGGCATCAAATGTCCACTTATTTGCATCAATATAAGTGAGCGTAGACAATCACATGAAGGTTGCCATATAATTTTTAGGAGGAAGATAATATGTGCAATATTACCGTAGTTACAATTGTGAAATGTAGCAGCCAGATAAAAACATAAGAAGTGACAAAGCTGATAAAAAATAAGATCTTTGCCAAGGTGAACAATTAACACAAAGTTCCATCTCCCTCCTTTTTGTTTGAATACATGTATGTATTCTTGCTTGCAAGGTCATGTGAATCATCTATTTTTTTTTCTTCTTATGGTTGTTTTAGTTGCATGTGCCTTAATACAAATAGCTAAAAAATACTGATACTTTGCTTAGAGAGGGTTTGATTTGTTGCCTGCCGTGCTTAATTTACAGAGGTGCTATCTGTCTGTTTGTTTGAAACGCCTATGAATGAGAATGGTATTCCCTTCCTATGAGTTTTGTGTACTGATGGACAGGGCAGCAGAGCACCAGGAATTAATGGTCACATTGATTGTTTGAATGTTCTTCTTGCTGCTGACCACAGTACAATTGATTATATCTCTGAATGAGAACTGTTTCATCTTCCATGGTCATTAGAAGGTCGAAACGCGAGACTGACTGACACTGAGCCCCTCTACTTCCTAAAATATTTTCATTTTGGTTTACTGAATAAATTTCTTGCTTGAACTATATATATATATATCAGGGTATCAAGGGTTAGAACACATAAACCTATGATATTGCTGCTGTTGAGATATGTATCAAACTATTGGAATCAAATTTAACCATGCAACTATATCAACAAGGGCCCGCAGTCTGCCTGGAAGGTGCAGTATGGAAGCTGCTTGCATTAATCCAGAATAGATCATGACTTCCGCCAGAAGTAGAAACTATTTTTTTCATATAACCTCTTGTACTAATTACAACTAGATGTTACTCACAGAGTGAGTTTGTTATCTGCTGTGCTACTCGACTAATCCTGCTGAGCTTAATTCCATTTCCTTGATGTGTAGTTACATGCTGATAGGGATAACCTTTGCTTCACTCAAACTGTTTTCATCCAAGAGTAATGATAATCAAGCTATGCTTATTTAAGAAACAGCAGAGCCATATCGACCAACATATTAATTTTTTATATTTGCTAGTGTAAATGCTTAATACACAAGACCTCACATGCAAGAGGAAGAAAAAAAAATGTCGTATACATACCTTTTCAGTGAGTACTTGGCAGTTAGCCCTGGAGCGAGAGAAGAGAAGGTTGCGGTTACCATCCACAGCGTCCCGAGCAGCAACTACGCCGTACACATAGAGTGGCCACTTCAAGTTGTCATTTAGATCAAAGATTTCGAAGGAGTAGATCTGCAATGCCTTGGTGCCGAAGCCGGAGTATGGGATGATACCAGGAGCAAAGCGGGTAAAGTACATAGGAGACAATGTGGCTGCAACATCAATGTGTGTAGTGTTATATAAATGTACAAATTACTAAACCAAGAGAAGTGCAATATTTTACTATACAAGAAGGAAAGCAGCATGTAATAGGATTGCATTGACCGAGAAATGCATATTAAGAAACAAAAAGGTACCAAAAGCAGGAAACGCATGAGCACATAGGTGCTACCCTCACCGACATCAAATCCGAACATCCACTTGGGAAACTGTGCACTTGTGTGTAATTGTGTAGGTATATAGCTGTTTCACCATCCGTATCACTGGTGTATTTCCTTTCAAATGCACTGTAGTCCTGACTTTACTTCCTTAATCACCACCTTCCAACAGCTAATCCTATTTGACAACTTATTGTCTCCATGTTTGAATGGTATGGTTCGCTAGGCCTCTGAGAGACATATGTATATGATCAATCAATACCCTTGGTAATTACTCACTTGTCTTTACAGTAAATTGGTGAGAGTTGATTTGTTCCTAAATCTGACATGCATGATGCATTAGTACACTGACATTATATTCTAGGAATTTGGTGTGGGTTTTTTCTAATTTCTGGCACAAGCACTAATTCCCCCTAAACTAGTACAATGAGTTTCCCCAGAGTTACAAATTTTCTACCAAAATTACTAAAACTTTTACTGTACAAGAAGGAAAGGCAGCAAGTGATACGATTGCACTGATTGAGAAATTGATTCATATTAAGAAAGAACAAGGAAGCAAAGCTGACCATAAAGACTAAGTTAGGTTTTTTCAAAAAAAAAAAAGAGAGACTAAGTTAGGTGAGATAATTAAGCAGCATAGATGGATGAACGGCTCTTACTTATGTCATTGAAGCCTCCACACCTTAATACGGGACTGCCCCAAATTGATTCCCAGCTGACACGGCGCTCCTTGTGAGCCGAAATTGCAGGAGCAACCTGAGAATTAGATTTGCCTGAATTTGGCGACCCTTGCCTCGCTATGATTCTGGAGATCTCCGCGCATCTTTTTGATAGGAGATATAGTAATCTGACCGTCTCCAAGGGGATTGGGACACCGAGTTCCCTCAGAGATTGGACCCGGTAGCCCAGCTTGAGCGCCTCGTGCAAGAGCAGATCGAGGGCCTCCTCTTGATTTTTAACGAGGTAGGGCAAACTGACCAGAGGCAGACTCGCGACTTTCTGGTTCTGGAGGGACAACTGCTCGACCAGCTGAGGTGATTCGAGAGATAGTGATCTCCCGTCGGGATGATGACGATTTAGGTAATCCTTCTTTCCGGCGATCGTCTCCAGGCCCCGGGACGTGGCCTCGCTCCTCAGCGAACTGGTCTCCCACCTCAGGGTCTCACGGTAGCGACGAAGAGCGTCCACCATGTCTGTTTTCGAAGTCGACGCCCTGATGTCCATCTTCGTCTCTTATCCCCAACACCGTTGATCTCTGTTTCCGCCTAGGGCTTCTTGTTTTCTTTGTTTTAGGATCTCTCTTCCCGCCGCCGCCTAGGATATATAATATCTCCGCTGAGCCAGAGTCGGACTGAATCTCTGAGTCGGCGGCGGAATCTCTCTTTACGTCGCCGATTCCGCCGCCAATTAGGCTTCAACCAAGTCTTTTTCTTTTCTTTTTTTTGAGTTGAAGGCTTCAACCAAGTTTTTTTTTTTTTTTTTTTTAGAAAAGGCTTCAACCAAAGTGGTCGGGAAGCAAGCTCAGTTCAGCCCTGTATCCGTCCAAGAAGAAGTGCCCAGAGACAAGTATGGCCCCGTTCTCAGCTCGCTGGCCCGACCAAAACCTCCGTGCCCCTTATGATTTGCCTCGAAAAAATGTCTCAAAAAACTTTTTTGCCTAAAAAAAAAAGCTTATTGTTCTTAAAAAAATACTGGTGCTTACCGATATTCTCCGAATATCAATCTTCGTAAACTTTGGCTAAATTTATGGAAAGAATTCTACAGCGGCCGACCGGCTTGATCGCGCGCCAATGGCACGCTACGTGTAGGAGTGCTTCTCATCTGACGATTGTACGGTTGTACGTTCCTTTATCCACACTTCTTTTTTTGCCGAAACATTGTTCCTTTAGGGCATGTACAATGGTTGATAAGATAGTCTTATCTTAAGTCTTACATGTAATTTAGAGATGACAGAATAACATGTCTACAATGGGTCATCTATTAAGCTTATCTTCAATAACTAGCTATTCTAAAAACATGGTGAGACATATATTATGCTAAGAGATCATCTCTTATCTTCTCTTAAATTTTTTTCTTATGATTTCTCTCTCCTCCACCTCATCATTATCGTACGTTATATTCGTAAGATAGAACCATTGTACATGCCCTTATCCACACACCGGGCCGTCTCCAACCGATAATCCATGGCCACTCGTTCGCTTCTCCCTCAACGGTCGCCTCGTTTCCTAAGCTCTATCACGCTAAACTCACCTCTCCTGTCCACCTCCAACCTGCTACACAGGGTGCTCGTCATGGTGGATGACCCAAGCTCGCCCACCTCCCACCGGCTCTTGATGGTTGCGACTGATGATGTGACACGCTACTGCCAGAGACGCACGACGATCCAACGTCGCCACCACCGATGAAGGATCTGCTGGAGACGACATCACACGAAACCATGGTGCTACAACCGGCAAACCGTGATGCTGGAGACAACAACCACTGTAGCTGCAACTGGCGACCGCCAATGCTAGAGGCTGCACGACCCAACGACGGTTGCTGCAATCGGCAAATGCCCGTGCAGGAAACGGCGGCCATAGGTGCTGCAACCGGCAACCAACGATGCAGGAGCGAGGTGCTGTCGGCATGATGGCGAGCCGGATTGCTGCAACCAGCATGGCACTGACTGAGCTACAACCGGCGAGTCATTTTGTTGGAACCAGCGCGTATTTTTTGCTAGGTCTGACGACTTTTGGTGTTGCCATGGTGATTCATTTTTGCTGGGACCGGCGACTTCCAGAGTTGCTACGGTGATCCATTTTTATTGGGAACGGCGACTTCCAGAGCTGTGATGGTGATCCATTATTACTCGGAACGACGACTTCCAGGGCTGCGATGGTGATCCATTTTTTATGAGACCGGCAAGCATTTTTGTTGTGAACGTTGAAGTAGTGTGGCAAGCTGGCTGGCCTCTGCGACGAGCACGGTCGGCCAAAGGCGAGTGCGGGTGGCCGACTAGCGCGGCCCGAGGACGAGCAGAGCAGGGCTGAGGACGTGCTCAAGTGCGCAGGTGACCAGCGAGAGGGGGTGAGGACGAGCATGGGCGGCGCGGTTTGCTGGTGAGTACACGGGATATTTTCGCTTACGTGTGTTCAGACGAGGGAGAGAAGGAGACCTAATGACACATGTTTTGATCCAATGGATGCACGAGGACTGGTCAGGCGACTCGACCAGTCGACCGGCGCAGCGCCTAGACCTAAATTTGTGGAGAAATATTTCACAGGAAAAAAGTTAAAAATATATCATTAGTCATGCCATGATACATATTCTTCTACAATATTTATTTGCACTATTTTATGTTGCATTTGATGTTATAGTGCACCGAGGGTGGCCCATGGACCGGGAATCCCGTCAATGGGCCGGCCCCTAGGCTCAGGAGGCCTGGCTATAGCCTAGGACCTTAGTTCGACATTAAGCCTCACTTCTGGAGGATTACCATCTTGCCATGCAAGCCAATAGTCCTTCTGCCGATTCTGGGTCAAGGTCTGCTAGGAAACTCTGTAAACCCCAGCTCTCGTCCCCGTTTATACGGCGAGGCTAGGGTTAGATCGAGGAACATCCAATTCATACTCAAAACCTCACTAGCTCATACTTGTGAACCCCTCACACGAGGCGTTTTCTACCATCAGTTCAATCAAAGCAGGAATAGGGAATTACCTCAACCACGAGGGCCCAAATCTGGATAAACTCCTCATGTGCAATCCACTCTGATACTTTCAGTTATGCTCTGCACCGTATCAAGGACACTGACGGTTTTTGGTACCGTTAGTTGGCAAGCCAACCGTGGGCTTTGTCGTCCAGAGACCAAACCCATATCAGATCTTTGATTGCGTCTAGTAAGTTAGGGTCAAGCCAGAGTTTCATCTTTGGCTCTTTCACCTTTGTAGCAAACGAGGCCGAGCAGCTCTATATCGACCTACCGCCCACTCCCGTCTAGATCCTCTTCTTCGGCACAATTGAGGTTGTCATCGAACACTATGGAGAGATCCCACCACGCATCCCACCACTTCCAGGAGCAATCTGAACGGCTACCGAGCATGCTTTGGAGCCCGCGCCTCAAAACTAGCTTCGACCTCTAGCCCGGAGCATGGAGATAACCTATTGGCCACGTCCGTAATCAATGTTCTGATCGCCAGATCTGTCGCTATGCTGAAACAATAAAATCCACCAGCTCAGCTAGACATCCCATCTGATTGCAATGGTGTGCACAAATTGCCACTAATTGATGATCACGAGCTGAAAGATTGCATCTGGGATGGCTACATCTCGAAGGATGGGGATAGTTCTGCAAGACTCATTTCAATAACAGAACTGAAGACGACAAGCCACCAGACGCCATCATATCTCCATGTGGAAGGTCCTCATGAAGGCTCGAGGCGGCTTCGGAGGCAACACAACAACTTATCTTTTTCACCAAGCAGCTCTCTTGTCGTCACTAACGCTAGGTAGACCACTCCCAGCGCTCCTTTGATTACCCCTCCTCCAACCACCGCTCCTTCGACGCCTCTGGCTTCCACACCCCTCGACAGTGGTGATGAGAGTTATTTTTACACTCTCCAATATTGCTACTAATGAAAAGTGAATGCAAATAATTCCAAAATTATATCTTTATTTTGTTTCCACAGGAAATGATGCTATACATGGACAAAATCAAGCACATATATGCAAAGGAGTAAAGAAGAGATAAAGAGAACCGAAGTCGGAGGCGTAGGAGGCCACCATAGTGCAAGACGGCATCTCATATGAGTGCAAGCGCTTGTATGAACGCTCGTATGAAGTGCCAGCGGCGCCTCCTGATCCAACCCAACAACATTTATAAAGTTGCCAATGCCAGAAGGGCAACAAAACATCACTGAAACCTCCATCTTCGTCATCCACAGCTGTTGGAAATATGACCTAGAGGCAATAATATTTGAGTATTATTCATTTCCAAGTTTATAATTAGTGTTTACATTCTATGCTATAACTGTTATGGTTCTTGAATATGTGATTCGGAGGAAAACTCATGAGCACGTGTAGAGTTACAAACAGTAAAACCAGATTCCTAGTCGATCTTGACTCTAGAACTAGATCAAAGTGTTGATTGATGATTCTGTTTTCCTAATCATGGGCATGCCCATAATGCCGGTAACATTTGAGAGAATGATGTTGGAAGATCAATCGTGTTGAATTGACCCAAGTTGTTTGTTATACTTATAGATTATATCATCTGAAGTCTATAGTCCATCACACAGGATTTAACATATGTATGATTCCTTAGACTATGAGAGTATCGAGTCACTCCATACTGGATGGTGCGCTTTGGGTTGTTCCAATGTCATCCATAAAAGGGTGATCATAACAACAACTTACGGGTTCATCGGAATCAAATGACGAGGGATTAGATAGCTTGAGATTGGGATTTGCTCCTTCGATGATGGAGAAATATTCTTAGGGCCCTCTCGGTGTGACATCATTCATCATCGTCTGGCTAGACACAGGTGACTAGCTCACAGGAATGTCGGAACACGAGAATGAGAAAAGAGAACGAAACCCATAACGAGGAAGACTAGTATAGTGAGCATGTGTTGATATCATGGGGATATCAATATATCTCACATCGGGTTTTGTAAAATATTGCTAAGCAAAAGGAACTACATATGATAATCAAAGGCTCACTCAAATATCATTCTTGTAAGTATAGGGATCAATATGGACCTCCACAGTTTCCTGTCGATCATTGAATCAAAGAAGTATTCATTCAAGTCTATATTCTACCGAAGCTACAGGGTCACATGCTTAATGGATTATGATCGGTTGAGTTCTATAGGAGTTAGGACTGTGAGAAAATTTTATGGAATAAAAGGAATTGTTTTGAGAGAAATCGAAAGCGTTTCGGGGTTACCGGAAGAATTTCAAACAAAACTAGGTAATACGGGGTAATCATATATAGGCGAAATGTTTTTTCGAAGACCTAATATAAACAATAGAGGACTTAGATAATGATCTAGGAGTCCCTAGAATTTATTTAGAATCAGTGGGCTATGATAAATATCAATTGGCCTATTAATGCAGAGTTAATGGGCCCTAAGGCCTGATACGTCTCCAACGTATCTCTAATTTTTTATTGTTCCATGCTGTTATATTATCATTCTTGAATATTTTACCTTCATTTTATAACAACTTTATATCATTTTTTGGGACTAACCTATTGACATAGTGCCCAGTGCCAGTTGTTATTTTTTGCTTGTTTTTTACTTCGCAGAATATCCATATCAAACGGAGTCCAAACGCAGCGAAACTTTTTGGAGATTTTTTTTGACCAGAAGACAACTAGCTTGGGAGCACTATGATCATACTTGTGCATTGGATGTAGCTAATATTCGAGTGTGTTTCATGAATGGATCAATGATTGAGCATGATGGGCTAGGGATAACTTTCCTTAGTGTTGATATTTTGAAAGACATGGTTGCTTGCTGATATGCTTGAGTATTGAAGTCTTCATGTCAAATATAGAATATTGCTTTAAACCATCTAAAAGTCCAAATGTCCATGCTACAAAAGAAAAGAATATGTGATGAACATGTTAGGCAGCCTTCCACATCAAATATTTTGTTTTTATCATTTACCTACTCGAGGACGAGTAGGAATTAAGCTTGGGGATAGTGATACGTCTCCAACGTATCTATATTTTTTTGATTGCTCCATACTGTTATATTATCATTCTTGAATGTTTTACCTTCATTTTATAGCAATTTTATATTATTTTTTAGGACTAACCTATTTACATAGTGTCCAGTGCCAGTTGCTGTTTTTTTGCTTGTTTTTTACTTCACAGAATATCCATATCAAACGGAGTCCAAACGCAGTGAAACTATTTGGAGATTTTTTTTGGACCAGAAGTCAACTTGGGAGCCAAGAAAGTGCCCGGGGGGAGGCCCGTGGGGCCCACGATACACCAGGGCGCGGATCATGGGGCCCACGGAGCTCTTTTCCACCGCCTCTCAGCTCTATAAATCCCCAGAAATTCCAGAAACCCTAGGGGAGTCGACGAAACAGAATTCCAGCCGCCGCAAGTTCCAGAACCACGAGATCCAATCTAGAGCCCTATTCCGGCACCTTGCCGGAGGGGAACATGATCACGGAGGGGTTCATCATCCTCATTGGTGCTCCTCCGATGATGCGTGAGTAGTTCATCATAGACCTACTGGTCCGTAAGCAGTAGCTAGATGGCTTCTTCTCTCTTTTTGATTCTCAATACAATATTCTCCTCGTTGTTCCTGGAGATCTCACTACTAGGGAAAAGCCTAGCAGTAGCGCTGGTTTTTTGCCTATCAGTAGCGCGGGGTGCCACGCTACTGATAAGGCGCTACAGCTAACATGTAGCTGTAGCGTGTGTCATCCCACGCTACTGCTATACATGGCTAGCAGCAGCGAGCTTTATTGAAACGCGCTGCTGCTAATAGCTGCAGCGCTTTTAACTAGAACACGCTACTGGTAAGAGCGCGCTGTTGCTAACTTTATTCCCCTCGCTACTGCTAGTTTTATTAGTTTCTGTTTTTTTTCTGCATATCTGTTTTGTATTTGAATAGGCTTTATACAATAATCTTTAGCATATCATACACGTACAAATGTAATCATAGCATATACATACAAATAGTCTCATCAAATCATGTCATCATCATAATCATCATCCAACACAAATAGTCTCGAAAATAGCGATACAAGTCTCGATTACTTGCAACTACATCGTCATCCATCTAAACAATGATATACGCGAGAAGAGCTATCACTATGAGTGAGAGCGGAACTATGCAGTACATCGGTTCGTATCCCTCTCTCGCATTAGCGTGAACCTAAACTAACTACTGGCTGTCGCTCGAAAACCGGAAACCGGTACACCTAGGCCTGACACTCCGGCCACTCGTCGTATACTCCTGGCGTAGCACTTCTTCGCCATCGATGATCTATGCACCTGCATCGTCACATGAGTCGATGATATGCAACATATATAGTTGAGCAACAGAAAGAGACAGACTTGGCAAAAATAGAAGCAACATATCATACACATAAATAACAAAGTTCATCGTACCCAAAATGTCCTAACTAGAGTGATCTTCGCTAGTTGAGGAGGACGGTTTAATTACATCACAAATAAAGTTTCGTCATGCATAACTAAAAGTTTTGTCATACAGAAAGTATGAACTAAACGGACACATTGTCATATATCGTCAATCACTCCAACATGTCGTGCCATCCATCCAAGTCAGGGAGATAGTCCCCGAGCATAGTGAAAGGCTTTAGGTCGAGACGCTGAGCGGCTACGCGTGTTCGGACGTCTTCCCGCGACATTTGCCCTTCCTCGTAGAACATCCCTGTTTTTTCGAGGACCTCCTTCATGATGATTTGGGCAAGTTCACGCTGGATGTGATAGAACTCAGCTCGAAGTCGATGATCCGGGATATCTCCTAGGTTCTTTGCCCATTGTAGAATATGGGCATCGCCGGATGTAGGTGACATGCGAAGGTTCTGCTGATCCCGTCTGTACTCCAGCATGTGGTGGAGGACATAGAATCCATCACTAAGAGTACCACTCGGTTGCTGGATGCAGCATAAGTCGGTCTTATGGCCGAAGCAGGGCCTGCGGTCCCTTGTCTTCTTGGTCTTGATCTCTCCACCCCGTGCGCCGTAGGTAAAGATAGCACTGTCGAGAACAGACTTGATGTGGGTGTAATCCTTTTTATTCATGTTCTTCGACGAGTCCAAGTAAAGAGCGTGGGAGAATCGGGGGTAAAGGACGATGAGGACGGCGCGCCCGTCGCTGCGCAAAATAAGTACACCTCAAATTAGCCTCCACCATGCAAATGAATGATTGAAATCGAAGGAAGGATATCCGCGCGGATGACTTACATGGGATGATAAGGCACAAGAATCGTCTCCTTGTCCTTATTGGCGACCATGAAATTGGCGATGTAATCCCTCGCGTATTCACGGTGCTCTGGGCAGACTGCCAAGAAGGCCTCGTGCATGAAGTACGGGTCAGCGACACAGATATAAGGTATGTGCTCAATCCTGATGATGTAGTTCATGTGCAAGGTAAAAAGGCGGACAAACGTAAAATCCAGCTTTTTCAAGTGAAACATGTCAAAGATGTAATCGAATCGAAGGATGAACTTCTGCGCGGGGAATGTGTCGACGTAAAACCTTTGCCACGACACGTTAACCACGTAGAGTGGGTATCTGGATTTTCCGAGGCGATTAGGCTTTTCTCTCTCTGCAGCACATCGTCATGAAGTCTCCTTATATCGCCGTATATGGCCTCTAACGCTGCCTTAGGTAGGATCGGATGACCGGGGATATGGTGTTTTGCCGCACCGGGGATAGGTATACGGTCTTGAACCCGAGGCTGCGGAGGCGGCTGGATCATAGAAGCAGCTTTGTTGCCTTTCCTCGCTCTCTTTCTATGCTTCTTTGGTACTGGAGGGTCATCTATAATACGTTCAGCCTCCGGAGGCGGCAATTCAGGCACCGACTCATGACGCTCAAACCCTGAGTACTCATACTGCTGAGCCATCAATGCTCCATCATCATAGGCGCCAGTATTGATAAACTGTAGAGTGTCATCCTCATCCTCATCCTCATCCATGGCATCGATATCATGCATTGCTTCTTCGACGGCGGCGACGTCATCAGCGACTAATGGAGCCTCTTCCTAACCCCATCCGCTATCACCCGGCACGACATGCGACGCTAATTGGGTAGGTGGGGTGTTGATGTTCATACCTTGCTGAGGCTGCGTGGTCGTGGGTGTGCTCCCGGCCGCCTCCAGACGAAGCAGACTCTTTGGCCACAACAGGACCCACCTCTTGCAATCGCCAAGCCGCCGCGGGGTCTCGTCGTCATCTCCCCCTGGTACCGGAGGAGCCAAATTCTCGTGGCCCGGTTTGACACTGGCGACGGAAACCTTGTAGACGTCAGGGGGGATTGGCCGGCTGTGGAACAATGGTTCCTTCAGCTTCACTATCATCGCCTTCCCCACGTCCACCTTCTGGCCGCTGATAGTGTACAGTATGGTGCACGGGGTTTCGTCGGCCTGCAAAGACATGTCTGCGACGTGAGACATCCGAAAGGCAACGGAAACGGGAGATTATACATTTATTGAAGAGGGCCGGTGTGACAGGTACCGTGAGGGCGTCGAGTTCAGCCAAAGACGAAGCACTGCCGAGCACGTCCGAGATAGAGGACGGGCTGCTATGAGCAGGTGCGGGAGCCGGTGCAGGAGCTGGTGCAGGAGCAGGTGCTGGTGCAATGCTAGTCGAGCTGCTCCCGAAGAAGTTGGCAAGGGTGCCGGGGCCGGGACACGAAATCCTAGAAATTAACCCCTCGTGTCATCACCAGCCCAGGATTACCATTACTGGTGGACACGTCCTTGTTACAGATTACCAAGCTATTACAAGAATTGGATACAAGACCATGAAGGTCTAATGATACAACAATGATTCTGGTGGTGGATGACGGAGTTGTCTCGTGGTTCTTCAACGTCGATGGGGCTCCATTCCCACAGGAACGGCTGACCTGGATAACTCCTATCCCACGTGGCTGCCATCCTAGGATCCGCACGGACGTCGCTGTGGTACTCCTCGTAGAACTCCTGACCAGGCCAAGTAAATAGCCAGGGACAAGCCTGTGAGTACGTTTGAATGTACTCGCAAACATTATGAACACAAGATATAATGAATTCATATGCTCAAGTTGGATCATGTTAACATGCTCAAGCTGACTAAAATCTTGGTCATGACATGACAATATTAAAAAGATACGGTAGTGAATAAAGCATGTTAGTCATAATCAACTTATTAAAAATAAAAGCAGATGAATGCCACGGGTAGTCTAGCCAGTCCAAGTGACATTCAGAAAAATAAGAGAAATGCCAATCGGGTGTCTAAAAGAGAAATCAGACGAGATGGGATCATCCGAGAACTCAGGCGATGCCACGAAAGGTCTTGAAAAGAAATGCCAGTCGGGTGTCAAGAGTGACGCCACGGTCGGACTTGAAAAGAAATGCCAATCGGGTATCCACAAGAGTAGTGGCGTGATAAACCGCCTGATAACTCAAGGGACGCCATGAAGAGGTCTTGAAAATAAATGCCAATCGGGTGTCCACAAGAGTAGTGGCGTGACAGACCGCCTGATAACTCGAGGGACGCCACGGAGAGGTCTTGAAAATAAAAATAAGAGGAATGGGTTAGTCCACAGTAATATTAGCAAGCATAGCAAAATATTCATGATAGCATCAGGATGACCATAAATACCCTGCAAGGACAATTCAGGCGCATTTTAATCTTTTTCCTCCGGAGACCGACACTAAGACCGACACTTAACCAACCCAGACTGTAATCCTTGACCGTGGACACGGCTATTCGAATAGGTTTAAACTCTGCAGAGGGTGTGCTCTTTACCCACAAGTAAAGGATTTCTTTAGTCAACACCGAGACGCTGATTAATTCCCATTATGGTCTTTGGGTTGAAAACACACCTAACCAGCACACACCAGCTTAACTTTCCGGATGCCAGGAATCACCCAAAACATCGTTCAAGAAAAACTCTAAGTCGGGGAGACTACAATCTCGAATAGCATGGGATCCCTATTAATACGCACGGATTCCAAGGGGTGCCCCCCTCTCGGTCTCAACCGGATACACCCATGCCCCCTGACCCGATGACAGGATTTAGCCCACCAACATGGAAACCCTCATCGTAGCCCTCTATGTGGTGTATGCACGGAAAGGAGTTAACAACTTACTGAACCATACCCTACCTGAGTCAGGGACCTGTGGCAGCACGAAACAAGTATGGGGGTTACCGGAACAAGACTCGATCTACGGTCAACTCAGGAGGCTTAAGTATTTCCTACAGTGGTTAGCACAATATATACCTTGGTGATACCCAACAGCACCACCACCCGGCATGTCCCGACATGCCCTTACTGATCATTCTCGTCACCACGAGAAATTTCAGACTCACGGCCACTTTACTCATGACTGATTCTTTCCTGCAGTTTAGTCCATAACAACACGGGCATACATGACAAGTGAAAGTAACCATACTCACTCATACTTCATGCTTTAAAGATGACAGCAAAATAGCCATGGATCATGCATGCAAAATAGCCATATGCAAATTCTATTAAAAATTGTCACAACCATGATTCAAATATTTTAGCTAGCAACCACAAAACATTCACCATATCAAATGTTCAAGATGCTTGCCTTGAGCATGCAGGGGTGTTGATTGCACTCCAAAATTTTGAAAACTTTATCTTCCGTCCATTTCCTATTTTCAAAAACATTTAAATTACTACATAGAGCAAGAACAGTGCCAAAATTTGTTTCAAATATTTTTGAAATAAATACTAAAATAAACTAGAGACAAAATAAGGAATACCAGAAAAAGAATCATATCATTTGGAGTTACTATGATTTTCCTAGGGATTTTTTCTAAGCCGAAATAACCAGTTAAAAAGGACTATTTAATAAACCCAACAGAGACTAGACCTACGAAAAATGTTCACCCTAGTTAAATTAATAGAACATATTTTTAGGAGTGTGTAGAAATTTGAATCATTAAATTTGGGTTAGAATTGATGGCTGTGGAATTATTGGAATTTTACTGGAAAAGAAAAAAAAAGAGAAAGCAGAGGAGCGCCCTGAGCGCTACTTAGCCGAGAAATGGTATTGGGCCGAGCCCAGTCGAACAGCCGCGTGGGAGGGGTCGACATCGAAAGCGTATTCTGGGAATACGTTTCCCCTGCGCGAAGACGAGTACTATGGCACTCGTCTCCACTTATACACGCGGCCACTTCCTCAGGTCACTGACGGTGGGCCCCGCCTGGCCTACCGGTCAGGTTTGACCGCGGTCTTCCCCGCCTCTTCTCTGACCGAACGAGGCGGAGCTCCGGCGAGGCTAGCCGGCGAACGGCGGTGCCCCACAGTGAACTGAGGCCACGAGCGTGACCAGGAGGCGGAGACGGTTCTCTGGGTACCCGTCTTGGTCCCCGAGGTGGACAGGGTCAACGGCGGCGAGCTCCCCGGCGGACGATGGTGTCGGACGGAAGAGGAACTCCGTCCACGAGCTCCGGTTCATGAAATTGATGAAGGGGATGGACTTGTGGGTGTTACTGGAGGTGTGTGGTGGAGAGATACGAGAGGAGGAAGCGGTAACTGCGTTGGAATCAACCGGAGTTCGGAAGTGACAGAGGCGGCCGAAGGTGGAGGACAAGACTACGGTCGGCTCGATTGGGTGGTCGGGAGGCGTCCTTGGTGATCTAGGAGTGCTGCCTGAGAAGAACGGGACTCGGGGTTGGGTATTTATAGGGAAAGGAGGTTGGTTCTGCTCGAGCTGATCGGATCAGAGGTGGTCGTGGCCATTACTGCGCCGCGGAGGTGGTTGAGGGCGGCGGCGCGACGTGGGCAAGCTTCTGAGGGAGGCCACCATCCAGGAAGTGTGCTGGCGGCCTCTGATTCGAGCTTGGCACCCCTGGATGGTGCTGACAGCGACAGGTGGCGGCGGTGGTTGACGTTTGCGGCGGTGGCCGGTGCTAGGAGTCAGGGAGTGGTGTCGGCGGGGTCAGCGACTGCGGATGAGGTCGGTGGGCTGGTGGTTAAGGCGGGGGTAAGCTGGCGGCCTCGGATTTGGCCATGTGGTGGCGTGTCCGAGCCGACGTCCACGGCGGCGGCGGTGGTCGATGGTGGACGGCACCAGAGGCCAGGGGAGGATGTCGGCGATGCTTAGCGTGGACGGCGGGATCCAGTGGAAGACTCGGGAGAGCAGGGGAGGCAGCAGGGCAACGGTGCGGGGGCGAGGCCGAGCCTGCCAAAAGGGCGCTCTGCCCGTGCTCCGGCCGTGCACGCCAGGCATTTGACAGAATGCCACAATACTCTAGCATGGCTCAATGAGCTTGATATTTGGCAGGGTGGTGTTCCTAGGCATGAGAGGGTCGATGGACATGCTGGTTCGGTCATAGGAGCTAGTGTGCAGAGCAAGTTAGATAGATGCAAAATTCCCGGCATGCACACAATCTGTTTGACAGAATGCTAAGGTGATCTAGGTGCATCTGATGACTATGAAAATTGACAGTATGGTGTCTCACTGGATGATATATATTGTGGTGGAGTTGGTTTGGTAAGAGGAGAGACTTCCTAGTGCAAGTTTTGAAGAATTTAGTTTCTGGACAGAATCTACAAAGGAATATTTAGTGAACTAAAAAGATTCCAATGGAGCTAAAATTTTGGACTTAAGGGTTTGGTTGGAAGGACTATAAGTGGGAACAATTTCAGGATTTTTGGAGCAAGAAAAATAGGGGTTGTAGTGCAAAGTTGAATCTGGACCAGAAATGAAAAGAGCTTGTTTCACTCAAAATTTTCAAAAGACTAAGCTAGGTTTTTGTGCCAAAGTGACATGTGGTATCACATGACCTCCCATAATTTTTGTTGGATTTTTAAAGAATTATTTAAAGTGGTTGTAGTACAACAGAGGCATTTAAAGTATTAAAAAGGCTATTTAAAGAATTATATTGGGCAAAATTTTATTATGAAAATAATTCCTACTGTTATTAAAGTAATAATGAAATGGTTTAAGAAAACTCCCAGAGTCACAATATTATTTCCAAAAAATTCTATATGGAGGGAAGAATTTTGAAAAACGGAAATAGGAAACACTCTGAAAATAATAAAGGACTTAATATAAATTTCAAAATTTTATTTCTGGCCAAATTTTAATTAGAAAAAATCATGGTTAAATTTTTGTGGTGTTACAAAGGGGAAAGTCCGCTGCATCTTTATTTGGATTTTCCCTGCTCCAAGCGACGATAGCCGGAAGCAACACACAATACGAAGCTGCCATTTCCTCTTTTGCGGCAGCTACCGCTGCTTTGACTGTCTCGGTTGATTTCTTATCAACCGCAATCGCAACCTTCTTGTCGATGTTTTCTTCAATTAACCTCCGTCTTTCCTTTCTCTCCTCCATGGTCTCACGGTAGTACTTCTTCCACGTGGCGCCGTCTCCGACGCCGTGCACGCGTCCATACGACGGCCGAGTGTCCACCGGGAGTCCTTTTAATATGTTCAAGGCCCGGTTGAATGGAGTGTCCCACTTGGGCCTCGCCAAAGCCTCAGACGGTGAGTCGCTTTCGGCCGCAATCCTGTGCTGCTCTCTCTGCAAAAGGAACAAGGATGTTTACAAATATGACTAAACGTGCAGTCGAATTGATCAGAAGCTAAAATTAGGGGGTAATTAAAAATTACCAGCAGTCTCATGAACTCCGTCATGACCGCTTCCATCTCAAAAACCTTCTTCACTGGGTCCCAACGGTACCGGGCCCTGAGGACGTCACGCTCCTGCGGGACGGTGAACTCCGCCAAGGGGTCTGGGATGCCCAGACTTTCGCGTTCCGCATCCTCCTTGGCCCATATGGACCTCTTCCCCGCGTAACCACGGCTTCCGAGGTGGTGGCACCCCATGTTCCTCTCTTGAAGCCCCTTCATGTACTTCGACTTTTCTTTGGCAGCTTCGGCATCGCAAGCCGCCTTGAATATTTCAAACTGCTCTTCAATAATTGTCAGATTATCCTTTACAATCTCGGAGTAGGGTTCCTTTTTGTCAATGATCCTTGCTTTCACTTTTACTTTCCAGGCGGCCAACGTGTCGCTAAACTTGCTCATGGCGCGTTTGTTTATCTTCTTCATTGCCGGGTCTTTATCTGGAACACTATATTTCTTTTCATCCCGGCCCAGGAATAAGAATACCTGGTGCAGCTTCGTTAGGAGGGAGTGCTTCATATTTTCTGTCTTCTTTAGTTTCTCATCGTTGATGGTGGCAGTTGTCCGTACGATGCAGCCTATTTGATTGCCGTAGCACGCTCACGCTTCCTCAGGCTCTTTTGGCTCAAAATTGCCATCGTCCACCTCCGTGACCACCAGTCTAGTAGTGATGAGCTGGTTTGGGCGTCGACGTCTCCTCTTCGGTTTCGGTTGTATACCGGCTTCGCCAGTCTCGGTGCCTGTCTCGGTGCCGGTCTGGGTCTCAACGCCAGTCTCGGCGCCGGTCTCGATGTCGGTCTCGGATGTGATTGGTGGGCCCTGCAACAATAACCGTTGCTCGTCGAGAAGGTTCAAATAATCGTCTGCCGCTAGGTAGACGTCGCAATCACCAGAACCCTGTCCTTCATCGTTGCTAGCCATGTTTCCTATGATTAAATCTAGTCAATTAATTCTAGACCTAATAAAATGAATAATGACATAAAAAGGTCTATGTTTTGCAGGAACGTTGATTCCTTCCCGGTGCGGCAAATCCCGGGCACTCGATATGTCCTAGTTTGTAGCACAAGTCATGCCGCCGAAATTCACGGAAAATTTCGGCATGACCTTTGCTCAAAAGTGGACAAATTGAGCACCTGAAATTTGCCGGAACGGAAATGAATCAACATTCCGGCAAAACATAGGCCACTCGGAATCATTCCCTGCAAACAACAAAAGGCCACTTGGGCACAATCGAACCACTTCAATGTTGCACATAACAGGACCACTTAAGAACATGTACATGAGCAACTACAACAGTAGATAAACATGGGCAAACACAATTAAGGAATTTGCATATATCATGACCACTTCAATGTTTGACACTTCAAGAAAATCTACACAAATTTTAAATTATGAACCCTAGAACTCAATTCAAATTATGTCCTAAATTTCTGTCATAATAAAAAATCAGTAAAAATTAGGAACCTAGTACACTTGCAGCACTGATAGAAATTTATATTTTTATACTGAATTTTTTCTCTAAAATAAACCCTACTGCCCTAATTAACATCTAGTTAAACCCTACTGCCCTAACCCTACTGCCCTAGTACTTAAGCATCTACAAGTACTAACTAATTAGATGAACCCTAGCTAGCTACTTAAGCATCTACAACTACTTAAGCACCCATTGATGAACCCTAGGAATTATACAACTACTTAAGCATACATTGGGTGCAGAACAACTATATAAGTACTTAAGCAACTATATATACAACCCTATAATATATTTAGTTAACTACTTAAGCATATACAAGTTTGTCCTAACAATAATATTTAGTTAAGTACTTAAGCATATACAAATTTGTCCTAAAAATTCAGTGAACTACTAATTTCATTCATTTAGGTCATTCATTTAACTTCACCTAATTAACCTAGTAAAACCCTACTTCTCTAAATAAAAAACATCTAATTAACATCTACTAGTACCACTACTACCCTAACCTAATTAACCTAAGTTAATTCCTAGGGTCCTGTTATATGCTGCTGCTCTACTGCCCTAACCTAATTAACCTAAGTTAATCTAATTAACATCTACTAGTACCACTACCGCTAATTCCTAGGGTTCATAACTAAATTCACCTAAGTTAATTAACCTAGAGAGGAGGGGTGGGGCTTATAGAGAGGAGGGCGTTGAGGGTGGCTCGGGGGAACGTTGCGGGGAGGCAGGGGCGTCGAGGGAGGCAGGGGCGGCGAGGAGCGGACGAGCTGGCTCCGGGGGCGCGCGGCTCCGGTGGCTGCGATGGCGCGCGGCTCCGGTGACAGCGACGGAGGCAGGGGCGATGAGGGAGCAGGGGAGGCGAGGAGCGGACGAGGGTGTGGCTCCGGGGGCGCGCGGCTCGGGCGCAGGGCGATCGACGGCAGCGACAAATCGACGGTGGGCGAGGGTGGGGGGGAAGGGGAGAGGGGGAAAAGGACTTAGCAAAATTTTGAGCCCGCGCGTGTGGTTAAGTTAAATAAACAGTAGCGCTGGCACGCAAAACGCGCTATAGCTACGGTAGCTATAGCACTTTCCACTAAAACGCGCTACTACTACTGTAAGCAGCTATTTATTTTCTTTTTTCTTTTCTTTTATCTAAGGAACTTAGCTATAGCGTGGGAGCAGAAAAGCGCTACTGCTAAAGTAGCTATAGCGCTTTGTGAGAACAAGCGCTACTGCTATGCCTTTCTCCTCTATTTTTCTTTTTCTTTTCTTTTTCTTTTTTTCATTTCTCCTTTTTCTATTTCTTTCATTTTCATTTATTTTTCTATTAATTTTTCTACTTATTTTCTTTTTCTTAGCAGTAGCGCTCTACCATTGAAATACGCTGCTACAACGCACTTAGCAATAGCGTGTTTCACACAGGCTCGCTACTACTATTCCTAGCCTACCGGCAACAGTGTCGGAATTATAGTAGTAGCGCGTTTTTTTGCAGACGCGCTACTACTATAACTATAGTTGTAGCGTGCTTTTGTGACAAGTGCTACTACTAAGTAGCAGCAGCGCCTAGTTTTGACCAGCGCTGCTGCTATACCTCTGTGTATAAGGTTTTCCCTAGTAGTGTCTATTTGATGTAATGACTTTTTGCGGTGTGTTTGTTGGGATCCGATGAAGTTCGAGTTTATGATCACATCTATCCATGAATATTATTTAAGTATTCTTTGATCTCTTGTATGGATGATTGTTATAGCCTCATATTTCTTCTCTGAATCTTTGGTTTAGTTAGGCCAACTAGATTGATTTTTCTTGCAATGGGAAGAGGTGCTTTGTGATGGGTTCGATCGTGCGGTGTCCTCACCTAGTGACAGAAGGGGTAGCGAGGCACGTATGTATCATTGCTATTAAGGATCAAAAGATGGGGTCTATTCCTATATGAATAGATCTTATCTACATCATGTCATCGTTCTTATTGCATTACTCCATTTCTCCATGAACTTAATACACTAGATGCATGCTGGATAGCGGTCGAGGTGTGGAGTAATAGTAGTAGATGCAGGCAGGAGTCGGTCTAGTAATCTTGGACGTGATGCCTATAGACATGATCATTGCCTTGGAGATCATCATAATTATTTGTTCTTCTATCAATTGCCCAACAGTAATTTGTTTACCCACCGTATGCTATTTTCTCGAGAGAAGCTACTAGTGAAACCTACGGTCCCCGGGTCTATCTTTTATCATATTATTTTTCATATCTATATTTCCAAAACCCCAAAAATACCTTGCTGCACTTTTTATTTATTTATTTTATTTAGTGTTTTTGCAAGATCTATTTATCCAATCTACCATAATTTTATCTATCTTTTTACCGTAGAGGGATTGACAACCCCTCTTACGCGTCGGGTTGCAAGTATTTGTTTATGATCAGATCTATGTTTTTATCCATGAAAGTTTCAGTCTTTTGATCTCTTATATGCATGATTACTTATAGCCTCGTATTTCTTCTT
Organism: Thinopyrum elongatum; assembly: GCA_011799875.1. NCBI lineage: Eukaryota > Viridiplantae > Streptophyta > Magnoliopsida > Poales > Poaceae > Thinopyrum > Thinopyrum elongatum. The sequence continues at coordinate 719,212,959 of CM022298.1, forward strand.
CAAATCTTTGGTTTAGTTAGGCCAACTAGATCGATTTTTCTTGCCATGGGAAGAGGTGCTTTGTGATGGGTTCGATCGTGCGGTGTTCTTTCCCAGTGACAGAAGGGGCAGCAAGACACTCATGTATCGTTGCTATTAAGGTAAGAAGATGGAGGATATTCCTACATGAATAGATCTCGTCTACATCATGTCATCATTCTTATTGCATTACTCCGTTTCTCCATGAACTTAATACACTAGATGCCTGCTGGATAGCGGTCGATGTGTGGAGTAATAGTAGTAGATGCAGGCAGGAGTCGGTCTACTAATCTTGGACGTGATGCCTATATATTGATCATTTCCTGGATATCGTCATAACTATTCGATTTTCTATCAATTTCCCAACAGTAATTTGTTTACCCACCGTGTGCTATTTCTTGAGAGAAGCCACTAGTGAAATCTACGACCCCCGGGTCTATTCTTTATCATATTTGCCTTCGATATCTATTTTTATTTGCTTTTATTTTTAGATCTATTATTCCAAAAATCCAAAAATACTTTGCTGCACTTTTTATTTGCATCTTTGATTTCGCGTTTATTCGAGATCTATTTATCCAATCTACCACAAATTTATCTAACTTTTTGCCGGGGAGAATCAAGTCAAGTCTCCCAACAACTCGCCAATTTCTGACGTCGTTACCTATAAGGGATTGACAACCCCTCATAAGCGTCGGGTCCCTTTGTTCTTTGTGTGCAGATACTGTTTACATAGTGTTGCTTGGTTCTCCTACTGGATTGATACCTTGGTTTCATAACTAAGAGAAATACCTACCGTAGCTGTGTTGCATCATCCCTTCCTCTTTGGGGAAATGCCGACGTAATTCAAACGACATCAAAAGGAATTTCTGGCACCGTTGCCGGGGAGACATCATCAACATCTAGGGACATTTACATCTATGCCCCTAACTTGATCCCACTACTCAGATTTGCCCCTAATTTCGAAGGGTGCTTAAATTTGCCCCTCTATCGTTAGTTGGCCTTATAGAAATGCCCTTCTGCGCCGTTACCGTCCGGTCAAAGGGCCTTGACTATCTCGAAAATAATAGTAAAAAAACAGAAATTTTGTGGGATCGAAGGTACTCAAGTACGCAAGGTGCATGCAAATTTTGATGCTGTTTGGACACTCTAGGAGCTCATGGAAAAGGTAAAACAGTAAATTTGTATGCCCATGAACAGTACATTAAAAAAATAGCAAGAAAATTCAAAAAATTATGATTTTTTTGGCATCCAAGATGCTATGGTGCGCAAGATGTGTGCAAAATTTTGTTGTGTTTCGACATTGTAGGAGCTCGTGGAGAAAAAAAATAAAATATGGCTCGGAAATAACTTTGGAAAAATACACTATTTTACTTTTTTTGGTAGAGCTCCTAGCATGTCGTTTGATAACAGAATTTTGCACACACCTTGCGCAACCGATCATCTTGGATGCCAAAAAAATTCATATATTTTTGAATTTTCTTGCTATTTTTTTGAATTTACTATTTATCCTTTGCCATGAGCTCCTGGTATGTCTAAACATCACGAAAATTTGCACAAACCTTGCGCACCTAAGTATCTTTGATCCCACAAAATTTCAGATTTTTCTACTATTTTTTTCAAGACGGTCAAAGCCGTTTGACTGGACGGGAATAGCACAGAAGGGCATTTCTATAAGGACACCTAACGGCAGAGGGGCAAATTTGAGCACCCTTCGAAATTAGGGGCAAATCTGAGTAGTGGGATCAAGTTAGGGGAACAAATGTAAATGACCCCAACATCTATCAGGTTCCTAATTACAAATCTCATCTCCTTGTAATTTACATTATTTGCCATTTTCCTCTCATTTTCATCTCCCCCACATCACAAAAATTTGTTGTTTTTATTCGCCCTCTTTTTCGTTCATCGTTTTCTCGTCAGATCTATTTTTGTGTGCAATCTTGTTTGCGTAGTCACGATGTCTCAAGAAAATAACAAGTTGTGTGAGTTTTCCAATACCAATAATAATGATTTTATTAGCACTCCGATTGCTCCTCCTGTCACTAGTGCGGAATCTTGTGATATCAATGCCGCTTTGTTGAATCTTGTTATGAAAGATCAATTTTCCGGTACTCCTAATGAGGATGCCACATCCCATCTAAACACATTCGTAGAGTTATGCGATATGCAAAAGAAAAAAGATATGGACAATGATACTGTGAAGTTGAAATTATTTCCGTTTTCTTTGCGAGATCGTGCAAAAATTTGGTTTTCTTCTTTGCCTCGCAATAGTATCGATTCTTGGGATAACTGCAAACATGCTTTTATTACTAAGTATTTTCCGCCCGCGAAAATTATTTCCCTTAGGATAGAAATCATGAATTTTAAGCAACTTGAGCATGAACATGTTGCGCAATCTTGGGAAAGAATGAAATTGATGCTAAGAAATTGTCCTACTAATGTTTTAAATCTTTGGATGATCATACAAAAATTTTAAGCGGGATTAAATTTTGTTTCTAGAAATCTTTTAGATTCCACGACAGGTGGTAATTTTATGGATATTACTTTGGGTGAAGCTACTAAATTTCTTGATAATATTATGGCAAATTATTCACAATGGCATACTGAAAGCGCACCTACTAGTAAGAAAATTAATTCGATTGAAGAAATTAGAACTTTGGGTGAAAAAGTTGATGCTCTTATGAAATTGGTTGCTAGTAAAAGTGCTCCTATTGATCTTAATGATGTGCCTTTGTCTACTTTGATTGAGAAAAATAGTGATCACGTAGATGTTAATTTTGTCTCATGAAACAATTTTAATAACAATGCTTATAATTGTAATTTTAATCGTAGGCCTTTTCCTGGAAATCCCTCTAATAATTATGGTAATTCCTATGGTAATTATTCATACAATAATAATAGGAACACCTCTGATGTTGAGAATAATATTAAAGAATTTATCAATGCTCAAAAGGTTTTCAATACTTCGATAGAAAAAAATTGAGTAAGATTTATGATGTCTAGAAGCATTGATAGAATTTCTCACGATGTAGAAAATCTCAAGTTGAAAATTTTTGTACCCAAGGTTGATGAATCAATTAAAGCTTTATATGTTTCTATAAATGAAAGTAAGAAAAGAACCGCTATGCTTAGAGCTAAAAGAGAATTTTTAGAAAGAGCATTTTCTAGCGATTGCTTTCATAAAATGATTGGTGTTTATTCTATTGATTCCTTGTTTAGTAAAATTAAAATTGATGATAAAGAGACTAAAGAAGAATCAACTTTAGCTAGAAGGCGTCCCGATAATTTGGAGGGTGAAAATCTTGTTGAGAAAATTGATTAAAGTGGGTTTGGAGAGGTCAAAACTTTAACTAGTGATGTGCCCACTCTTTCGTATTACAAAGACTTTAATTATGATAATTGTTCTTTGATTGATTATATTTCTTTGTTGCAATCCATGATAAATTCACCCCATGCTTATGAACAAAATAAAGCTTTTACTAAACATATCGTAGATGCCATGATGAAAGCTTTGGAAGAAAAGTTGGAATTAGAGATTTCAATTCCTAGAAAATTACATAATGAATGGGAACATACTATCAAAGTCAAGATTAAAAATTATGAGTGTTTTGCATTATGTGATTTGGGTGCTAGTGTTTCCACAATTCCGAAATCTTTATGTGATGTGCTTGGTCTTACCGATATTGAAGAATGTTCTCTTAATTTGCACTTGGCGGATTCCACTATTAAAAAGCCTATGTGAAGAATTAATGATTTTATTATTCTTGCAAATAGTAATTATGTGTTCATAGATTTTATTGTTCTTGATATTGATTGCAATCCGCCTTGTCCTATCATACTTGGTAGACCGTTTTTGCGCGCTATAGGTGTCGTGATTGATATGAAGGAAGGGAATATTAAATTTTAATTTCCACTAAGAAAGGGTATAGAACACTTCCCTAGAACAAGGATTAAGCTACCATATGAATCAATCATGAGGGCATACTACGGATCTAGAACCAAAGATGACAATACTTGAATCTATGCATTATGCCTATCTAGGGGCATAGAACGATAGCGCTTGTTGGGAGGCAACCCAATGAATAAATTTTATTTTTGCCTTTTTATTTCTATTATTTAGTGTTTGCACAATTATGCTACTGTTATTATTGTGTTTTTATGTTTTAATAAGTGTTTTGCCAAGAAAAGCCTTTGGGATCATGTTGGGTGATAGTTGATTTGATCTTGTTGAAAAACAGAAACTGTGTGCGCCAGTAGCAGAATTGTTTAAAATCACAGAAGCGTGATAAAATTCTGAAATTTTTACACAAGATTGATATACAAATTTCCTACGTTGTCCTAAGTATTCAGATATTTTGGAGTTACAGAATTATACGAAGTTTTCAGATTGCTACAGACTGTTCTGTTTTTTACAGATTATGTTTTCTTTGCGTTGTGTGCTTATTTTGATGAACCTATGGTTTGTATTGGAGGGTATAAGCCATGGTAAAGTTGGAATACAGTAGATATAATGAAAAAATAAAATATGAATGGGTTTGCAACAGTACTTAGAGTGGTGATTTGCTTTGTTATACTAACGGATCTCATGAAGGTTTTGTTGAGTTTTGTGTGATTGAAGTTTTCAAGTTTTGGGTGAGATCACAATGGATGAAGGAATAAGGTGTGAAAAGATCCTAAGCTTGGGGATGCCCCATGGCACCCCAAGTTATTATTCATGGAGAACCAAGCAACTAAGCTTGGGGATGCCCCGGAAGGCATCCCCTCTTTCTTCTAACGGCCATGGGTATTTTACTTGGAGCTATATTTTTATTCGTCAGATATCATGAGTTTCGCTTGGAGCATCTTGTATTATATGAGTCTTTGCTTTTTTTCCTTTTTAGTTTGTGTCATCTATCCTTGCTGAGCACACCTATTTGAGAGAGCCAAAATTATGCTATGATTTGTTAGAAATGCTCTCATGCTTCACTTAGATTTATTTGAGAGTTATTAAATTTTTGAAGAAATTCTCTCATGCTTCACTTATATTATTTTGAGAGAAGAAAAAATTTATGCTCATGTTCTTCACTTAAATTTGTTTGAGCTTATCAAAAGCAACAAATGAAACTAGTCCCAAAGTGATAGATATTCAAGAGGGGTATAATAAAAACTTTCATGAAGATCATTGGACAAAATAAACTTGATTATTTGTAATAGTTTTGAGATATGATGATAGTAATATGTGATCATGTTGGTGAGTAATTATGCTTTAGTAAGAATATTGGTGTTAAGGTTTGTGATTCCCTATGCAAGCACGAAAGTCAATAGTTATGAAATGAAATTACATCCTACTTATGGTGCATTATTCAGTGTTAGTTTGCTTAATGCTCGCTTATGTGATTTTTTGTTTTTTGGTTGGTTGCTTCTCAATCTATTTGCTAGCCTCCACTTGTACTAAGTAGAAATACTACTTGTGCATACAAAATCTTTAAACCCAGTTTTGCCATATTAGTCCACCATACCTAACTATATGCGGTATTCCCGTGTCGTTCTAAGCAAATTTGTATGTGCCATCTGTAATTTTCAAAATGAATTTCCTATTTGTGTGCTCGTACCGCTCATGAAGCGGCAGGGGGTGGCCAATATTTTCCATGCTAGATGTGTTATTCTCAAGATGAGTGTTTATTCACTTGTCATTACACGAGAGTACGGTGGTAATAGGGATGCCTAGTCCCGAAATGAAAAAGAAATTTACTTTATGTTGTCAAATAATAAATTCCTTGGAAAGTGTTGGTATGGAAGGCACCCGTGGATACGGCTAGCCATGGATTGTGAAAGAATGGAGGAAAAAGGAATAAACTTTATTTTCTGTTTGGGAATCGCCTATGATATATCTAGCATGGAAAGTGTTGGGAATTACTCGGTCATTTTCGTTGACGGGAAAAGTATGCCTCTCAAAAAAATTATCTCTCAATTTAAGCTTTGAGCTCTGGCACCTCTACAAATCCCTACTTCCCTCCGCGAGGGGCCTTTCTATTTACTTTATGCAATTTTTATTTGAGTCTCCTTCTTCTCTAATAAAGCACCAACTAGGGAGCACTATGATCATACTTGAGCATTGGATGTAGCTAATATGCGAGTGTGTTTCATGAATGGATCAATGATTGAGCATGATGGGCTAGGGATAACTTTCTTTAGTGTTGATATTTTGAAAGACATAATTGCTTGTTGATATGCTTGAGTATTGAAATCTTCATGTCAGAACTAGACAATTGCTTTGAACCGTATAAAAGTCCAATTGTCCATCATACAAAAGAAAAGAATATGTGATGAACATGTTAGGCAGCATTCCACATCAAAAATTCTGTTTTTATTATTTACCTACTCGAGGACGAGCAGGAATTAAGCTTGGGGATGCTGATACGTCTCGAATGTATCTATAATTTTTTATTGTTCCATGCTGTTATATTATCTTTCTTGGATGTTTGACAATCATTTTATAGCAACTTTATATCATTTTTTGGGACTAACCTATTGACATAGTGCCCAGTGCCAGTTGCTGTTTTTTGCTTGTTTTTTACATCGCAGAAAATCAATACCAAACGGAGTCCAAACGCCGCAAAAAAATTTGGAGAATTTTTCTGGACCAGAAGACACCTGTTGGGCCAAAGAAGTACCAGAGGGGGGCTCCGAGGGGAGCACAACCCACCAGGGCACGCCTGGGGGCCCAGGCGCACCCAGGTGGGTTGTGCCCACCTCGGTGGCCTCCCGCACTGCGTCTTCGCCCTATAAATCGCCAAATATTCCAGAAAACCTAGGGGAGTCATCGAAACACAATTCCAGCCGCCGCAAGTTCCAGAACCACGAGATCCAATCTAAACACCATCACGGAGGGGTTCATCATCCTCATTGGTGCCTCTCCGATGATGCGTGAGTAGTTCATCATAGACCTACGGGTCCGTAGGCAGTAGCTAGATGGCTTCCTCTCTCTCTCTCTCTTTTGATTCTCAATACAATGGTCTCTTGGAGATCTATTTGATGTAACTCTTTTTTGGCGGTGTGTTTGTTGGGATTCGATGAACTTTGAGTTTATGATCAGATCTATATATCCATGAAAGTTATTTGAGTTTTGATCTCTTATATGCATGATTATTTCTAGCCTCGTATTTCTTCTTCGAAGCTTTTGTTTAGTTAGGCCAATTAGATTGATTTTTCTTACCATGGGAAGAGGTGCTTTGTGATGGGTTTGATCATGCGGTGTTCTTTCCCAGTGATAGAAGGGCAGCAAGACACGCATGTATCATTGCTATTAAGGATAACAAGATGGAGGTTATTCCTACATGAATAAATCTCGTCTACATCATGTCATTGTTCTTATTGCATTACTCCGTTTCTCCATGAACTTAATACACTAGATGCATGCTGGATAGCGGTCAATTTGTGGAGTAATAGTAGTAGATGCAGGCAGGAGTCGGTCTACTAATCTTGGACGTGATGCCTATATATTGATCATTGCCTAGATATCATCATAACTATTCGATTTTCTATCAATTGCCCAACAGTAATTTGTTTACCCACCGTGTGCAATTTCTTGTGAGAAGCCACTAGTGAAATCTATGGCCCCCGGTCTATTTTTTATCATATTTGCCTTTGAGATCTATTTTTATTTGCTTTTATTTTTAGATCTATTATTTGAAAACCCCAAAAATACTTTGCTGCACTTTTTATTTGCATCTTTTATTTTGCGTTTATTCAAGATCTTTTTATCCAATCGATCACAAATTTATCATTTTGCCAGGGAGAATCAAGTCAAGTCTCCCGACAACTCGCCAATTTCTGACGCCGTTACCTATAAGGGATTGACAACCCCTCATAAGTGTCGGGTTGCAAGTATTTGTTCTTTGTATGCAGGTACCGTTTACATAGTGTTGCCTGGTTCTCCTACTGGATTGATACCTTGGTTTCATAACTAAGGGAAATACCTACCGTCGCTGTGCTACATCATCTCTTCCTCTTTGGGCAAATACCGACGTAGTTCAAGCGACATCAACCGCTTAAATAGTATTGCTTGGTTCTCCTACTGGCTTGATAACCTTGGTTTCATAACTGAGGGAAATACTTACCGTAGCTGTGCTGCATCATCCCTTCCTCTTTCAGGAATTACCGACGCAGCGTGGACACGATAAAAGGATTTCTGGCGTCGTTGACGGGGAAACATCATCAACATCTTGCAGGTTCCTAATCACAAATTTCGTCTCCTTGCAATTTACATTATTTGCCATTTGCCTCTCATTTTCATCTCCCCCACTTCACAAATTTTTTTCCTTTTTATTCGCCTTCTTTTTCGTTCGCCTTTTTCTCGTTTGATCTTTTGTTTGCTTGAACTTGTCATCATGAGTGACTTTGGTATGGCAGAAACGGATGATGGCCGGACTCCTAAAATTGGATGATCTGGCAATCTGGATGCTAAAACTTTTGTTTTGGGTCAAGGGAATGTTATAGGAAAAGAAACTATCCAAGAATTCTTCAATTGTGTTGGAACTTTCACTTGTGATGATGCTCCTATACTTAAAAGAACTAAAACTTATGCGGAAGCTATTTCAGCGCTAGTTCTGAAACTTGACAATAGATTTATCTATACTCATCATACCTTGCAAAGAATGTTTTATGAACTACCCGTTATAAAGGATCCAAAAGTTAAAAAGTTAGCTACCCTTGTTCTTATGAATGAATTTGATCACATAGTACGGGAAACTAGGGAAATATTTATTTTTATGGTGTGAACCGTGAAAAACCGGTAATTGATGAGATCCTCTACAATAGTGATTATGTTTTAATACATTTACTCGGTAACAATCAAATTTTTGATGAGAATCTCAAGAAAGAGCCAGTTTTGGATATGATCCAACAAGTTTTTAATGATGTTAATCAACAATATTCTTGGATTGTTGCCGGGAATCAAAGGGGATATAAAGATGGACAACTTGATAATGCTAAAATTTCTATGGACAATGTGTTTCAAGTTATATTTGAGAAACCTCCAGAAAAAAACATGTCTATGGAAAATAAGAAGAAAGACGACAATACTTGAATCTATGCATTATGCCTAGCTAGGGGCGTAAAACGATAGCGCTTGTTGGGAGGCAACCCAATGAATAAAATATATTTTTGCCTTTTTCTTTCTGTTTTGAGTGGTTGCACAATTATGACACTGTTATGATTGTGTTTTTATGTTTAAATTAGTGTTTGTGCCAAGTAAATCCTTAGGGATCATGTTGGGTGATAGTTGATTTGGTCTTGTTGAAAAAAGAAACTTTTGCGTCCAGTAACAGAAAAGTTTAAATTCACAGAAGCGACAAAAAATTCTGAATTTTTTACACAAGATTGTTATAGAAATTTCCTACGATATCCTAATTTTTCAGAATTTTTGGAGTTACAGAAGTATGGTCAAAGTCCAGATTACTACAGATTGTTCTGTTTTTGACAGATTCTTTTTTCGTTGCATTGTGTGCTTATTTTGATAAATCTATGGATTGTATCGGGGGGTATAAGCCAAGGTAAAGTTAGAATACAGTAGGTATAATGCAATAATAAAATACGAATAGGTTTGCAACAGTACTTAAAGTGGTGATTTTCTTTATTATACTAACGGATCTCACGAAGGTTTTGTTAAGTTTTGTGTGATTGAAGTTTTCAAGTTTTGGATGAGATCACGATGGATGAAGGAATAAGGAGTGAAAAGAGCCTAAGCTTGGGGATGCCCATGGCACCCCAAGTTAATATTCAAGGAGAACCAAGCAACTAAGCTTGGGTTTGCCCCGGAAGGCATCCCCTCTTTCCTCTAACAACCATCGGTAATTTTACTTGGAGCTATATTTTTATTTGTCACATATCATGAGTTTTGCTTGGAGTGTCTTGTATTATATGAGTCTTTCCTTGTTTTGCTTTTTTGTTTGTCCCAACTATCCTTGCTGGACACACCTATTTGAGAGAGCCAAAATTATGCTATGATTTGTTAGAATTCTCTATGTGCATCACTTAAATTTTTTTGAGCTATGGAATTGCTATAGTGCTTCACTTATATCTTTTTGAGCATGATGTGCTTTAAAGTTTTGAAGAAATACTCTCATGCTTCACTTAGATTAATTTGAGAGTTAGTAAACTTTTGAAGAAATTCTCTCATGCTTCATTTATATTATTTTGAGAGATGAAAAAAATTATGCTCATGTTCTTCACTTAAATTTGTTTGAGCTTGTCAAAAGCAATTGCAATATATGAAATTAGTCCCAAAGTGATACATATTGAAGAGGGATATAATAAAAAGTTTCATGAAGATCATTGGACAAGATAAACTTGATTCTTTGTAATAGTTTTGAGATATGATGATAGTAATATATGAGTCATGTTGGTGAGTAATTATGCTTTAGTAAGAATATTGGTGTTAAGGTTTGTGATTCCCTATGCAAGCACGAAAGTCAATAGTTATGCAATGAAATTGCATCCTACTTGTGGTTCATTATTCGGTGTTAGTTATGCTCAATGCTCGTTTATGTGAATTTTTGTTTCTTGATTGGTTGCTTCTCAATCTATTTGCTAGCCTCCATTTGTACTAACTGGGAATACTACATGTGCATCCAGAATCCTTAAACCCAGTTATGCCATATGAGTCCACCATACCTACCTATATGCGGTATTTCCGTGTCGTTCTATGTAAATTTGTATGTGCCATCTGTAATTTTCAAAATGAATTTCCTTTTTGTGTGCCCGTACCGCTCATGAAGCGGCAGGGGGTGGCCAATATTTTTCCATGCTAGATGTGTTATTCTCAAGATGAGTGTTTATTCACTTGTCATTTCACGAGAGTACGGCGATAATAGGGATGCCCAGTCCCGAAATGAAAAAAAATTACTTTTTGTTGTCAAATAATAAATTCCTTGGAAAGTGTGAAAGAATGGATTGTGAAAGATTGGTGGAAAAAGGTATAAACTTTATTTTATGTTTGGGAACCGCCTATGATGTATCTAGCATCGAAAGTATTGGGAACTACTCGGTCATTTTCGTTGACTGGAAAAGTATGCCTCCCAAAAATTTTATCTCTCAATTTAAGCTTTGAGCTCTGGCACCTCTACAAATCTCTGCTTCCCTCTACGAAGGGACTATCTATTTACTTTATGCAATTTTTATTTTTATTTGAGTCTCCATCTTCTCTTATAAAGCAGCAACTAGGGAGCACTATGTGAAGGAAATATGCCCGAGAGGCAATAATAAAGTTGTTATTTTATATTTCCTTATATCATGATAAATGTTTATTATTCATGCTAGAATTGTATTAACCGGAAACTTGATACATGTGTGAATACATAGACAAAACACCGTGTCCCTAGTATGCCTCTACTTGACTAGCTCGTTGATCAAAGATGGTTAAGTTTCCTAGCCATGGACATGAGTTGTCATTTGATGAACGGGATCACATCATTAGTGGAATGATGCGATGGACAAGACCCATCCGTTAGCTTAGCATAATGATCGTTCAGTTTTATTGCTACTGCTTTCTTCATGTCAAATACATGTTCCTCCGACTATGAGATTATGCAACTCTCGGACACCGGAGGAATGCCTTGTGTGCTATCAAACGTCAAACGTAACTGGGTGATTATAAAGATGCTCTACAGGTATCTTCGAAGGTGTTTGTTGGGTTGACATAGATCGAGATTAGGATTTGTCACTCCAAGTATCGGAGAGGTATCTCTGGGCCCTCTCGGTAATGCACATCATATGAAGCCTTGCAAGCAATGTGACTAATGAGTTAGTTGCGGGATGATGCATTACGGAACGAGTTAAGAGACTTGCCGGTAACGAGATTGAACTAGGTATGAAGATACCGATGATCGAATCTCGGGCAAGTAATATACCGATGACAAAGGGAATAACGTATGATGACATTGCGGTTCGACCGATAAAGATCTTCATAGAATATGTGGGACCAATATGAGCATCCAGGTTCCGCTATTGGTTATTGACCGAAGAGGTGTCTCGGTCATGTCTACATAGTTCTCGAACCCGTAGGGTCCGCACGCTTAACGTTCGATGACGATATGTATTTTATGAGTTATGTGTTTTGGTGACCAAAGGTTGTTCGGAGTCCCGGATGAGATAATGGACATGACGAAGAGTCTCAAAATGGTCGAGAGGTAAAGATTGATATATTGGAAGGTTATATTCGGACACCGGAATGGTTCCGGAGAGGTTCGGGTATTTTTCGGAGTACCGAGGGGTTACCCGAACCCTCCCGGGGAAGTATTGGGCCTTATTGGGCCATAGGGGAGAGGAGGCAGGCCACAGGAGGTGGCACGCCCCCCCCCCCCCCATGGGAGTCCGAATTGGACTAGGGGAGGGGGCGCGGCCCCCCTTTCCCTCTCCCTCTCCCTCTCTTTACCTTTTCCCCCTCTGTTGAAAGGGAGGGGGGAGCCGACTAGGACTGGGAGTCCTAGTAGGACTCCCCCCACTTGGCATGCCCCCTAGGGCCGGCGGCCTCCCTTCTCCTCCTTTATATACGGGGGCAGGGGGACACCCCAAAGAACAACAGTTGTTTCTTAGCCGTCTGCGGTGCCCCCCTCCACCGTTTACTCCTCCGGTCATATTGTCGTAGTGCTTAGGCGAAGCCCTGCGCGGATCACATCACCAACACCGTCACCACGCTGTCGTGCTGACGGAAATCATCGACTCCTTCGTACCTCTACTGGATCAAGAGTTCGAGGGACGTCATCGAGATGAACGTGTGCAGAACTCGGAGGTGCCGTACGTTCGGTACTTGATCGGTTGATTCAAGAAGGCGTTCGACTACATCAACCGCGTTAAGTTAACGCTTCCGCTTTTGGTCTACCAGGGTACGTGGACACACTCTCCCCCTCTCGTTGCTATGCATCTCCTAGATAGATCTTGCGTGAGCGTAGGAAATTTTTTGAAATTGCATGCTACGTTTCCCAACACTATGATCATACTTGTGCATTGGATGTAGCTAAGATTCGAGTGTGTTTCATGAATGGACCAATGATTGAGCATGATGGGCTAGGGATAACTTTCTTTACTGTTGATATTTTGAAAGGCATGGTTGCTTGTTGATATGCTTGAGTATTGAAGTCTTCATGTCAAATATAGACTATCGCTTTGAACCATCTAAAAGTCCAAATGTCCATGCTATAAAAGAAAAAATATGTGATGAACATGCTGGGCAGCATTCCACATCAAATATTCTGTTTTTCTCATTTACCTACTCGAGGACGAGTAGGAATTAAGCTTGGGGATGGTGATATGTCTCCATAGTATCTATAATTTTTTATTGTTCCATACTGTTATATTATCATTCTCGAATGTTTTACCTTCATTTTATAGCAACTTTATATCTTTTTTGGGACTAACCTATTGACATAGTGCCCAGTGCCAGTTGCTGTTTTTTTGCTTGTTCACTACAAGAAATATGTCAACTTGTGACCTTCTGTCAGTGACCCTGGAAGAATTGGTCATAAATCTACGACCATTTGAGACCAATTGGTCAAAAGCTGTTCGGGGGCTCCAAACCCTAAACTATAACGACCATTTTGGTCAGAAAGGTCGTAATTTCCTTACACGAAATGGTCGTAAAGCAAACAGCACTGGTCCGGTGCCTTATTTCTAGCTGATAACGACCAATATAGATGGCCATAGCCTTCTAAATTGTGGTGCATTGCTATGACTAGGCGCCACCTCATCAGTTTTGCCTATGTGTCATGTTTATGTATCAATTTTTGCCCTGGGTTGTGAAGCAGCCTATATTTCTGTCATTCCCTAAATTCACAAAAAAAATTGGGCATTCTTTACTATCCAAATCATTGCCTCATGACAATATTCAGCTCCATTTGCCTAGTAAATCTTCCTCGGCAAATTTCCAAAGTTTCTGTTCAGCTAGAACCATTGTGAAGGAAGTACTAGCTAGGCATATCATAATGAGCTGAATTTTTGCCACATCTTCTATATTCTCAAATCATATCTCTCCACGAAAATTGAGCCTCATCTAACAATCCATGTGAGCTCACCATCCAATCTTTTTTTCTGGTAATATTTTCAGTTTGTGAAGCAACTATATTTTATGTTAATTTATAATTGCTGAAAATTTACCAGGACATGACCCTACCCATATAAACTCCCTCCACCAAATTTTAGCTCATTTAATCTAGCCAATTTCCCTCAACATTTTTCCCAATTTTCTATTCAGTGGAGAGCACTGTGAAGGAAGTACCATTTTTATTTATCCAAATGGTATGAAATCTTTACAGTGCCTTCATATGCCCAAATTATCATTCTCCTCGGAATTTTAGATCAATCCATTCATTCATTTGAGTCCAGATTCAACATTCATATTTTTGTCTAGTGTGGTACTTTGCAAAGCAAGTGACACCTAGGCTCCTCCATTTGAGCTGTAAATTTTCCAAGGAAGTGTCCTTAGTAGATGATCATCCTCGGCCAAACCTCAGACCCATAGGCCATGTGCATTTTCCCTACCACTAATCAAACACTTGGCTGCTAATTCATGTTTGAGCTTAGTTCAGTCTCCTCGTGAGATTCTTCTATTGCCTTCTTCTTCCTAACACCTACCGGGGGAGTGCCCAACCCACTAGACATGCCTAGGCCGCACAGAACGCATGGCAACGCCACGATCACGCGGTGACCATGCGGCAGACATGCGAGTTTACGCGCTCTGGAGTTGGGGCCCTCGGCCGCCATCCAAACCTCAACGTATCGCCACCAAACCATGTATTTCTGATTAAATAGATATTTATGTACCTATAAATGTTTTTTTGGAAAAAATAAAGAGCAAACTATGAGGCAGCCGCAGTTCAAATTTGACCCACTTCCCCCTGAATCAGCGGAAATTTATCTTTTTCACCAGAGGTGTATAAAAACTTTTGACAACCAACCATTTTGTCAATTGTACATTAAATATGGCCAAATATATTATAAAAATGATCTGGTCCCATTTTGCAACAAATATATGGTAGGTCCTTCACAAAAAAAACTCATTTTGGGCACTCAAAAAATGGAAAATGAATTTTTCGTCCAAAGAAAATGAAAACTTTCTTAGAAAACATTGTTTTCAATTTTAATATGCACCCTTGTGCACAATATGAGATCATTTGAACAAACTATGCCATAAATATGGCCATAAGATTAATCATTTGGCTTGAAAGCCATGAATCTTGACATATGATAGCTCATTTCTGAGAACACTTTTTTAAAGAATTACCTTATTACAAGTTTATTATTTTTCTTGGTAACTTGGTCACATATAATGACACACATTGAAAGTTTTCTAATTTTTTAATTTTTTTAAAAAAAATTATGCCCGTTTCAAAATGCGGTCAAAACGGCGGGCATGACCGTTCCTAGCTAGTGGTTGAATCTTGGAAAACTTTTGGTGTTTCTCTGATTAAATAGATACTTATGTACCTAGAAATAATTTTTGGAAAAAATAAAGAGAAAACTATGAGGCAGCTGCAGTTCAAATTTGACTCGCTTCCTACTCAATCGGCGGAAATTTGTCTTTTTCGCCAGAGGTGGATCAAATCTTTTGGCACCCAAACATTTGATCAATTATGCATTAAATATGGCCTAGTATTTTATAAAATTGATTTGGTCCAATTTTGCAACAAATATATGGTAGATCCTTCACAAAAAAACTCATTTTGGGCACTCGAAAAATGGAAAATTAATTTTTTGTCCAAAGAAAATGAAAACTCACTTAGGCAACATTCTTTGCCATTCCAAGATGCACCCTTATGCACAATATGAGATCAGTTGAACAAACTATGCCATGAATGTGGCCATAAGATTTATCATTTGGCTTGAAAGCCATGAATCTTCACACATGATAGTTCATTTCTGGGAACGCTTTTTTAACACAATTTCCATATTACAATTTTATTATTTTTCCTGGTAACTTTGTCATATATAATGACACAATGCGAAGGTTTTCCAATTTTTTGATTTCTTTTGAATTCTTTATGCCCGTTTCAAAATGTGATCAAAATGGCAGGCATGGCCATTCCTAGCTAGTGGTTGAATCTTGGAAAACTTTTGATGTTTCTCTGATTAAATAGATAGTTATGTGCCTAGAAATGATTTTTGGAAAAAATAAAGAGCAAACTATAAGGCAGCTGCAATTCAAATTTGACCAGCTTCCTGCTGAATCGGCAGAAATTTGTCTTTTTCACAAAAGTTGGATCAAAACTTTTGACACCCAACCATTTTGTCAATTGTACATTAAATATGGCCTAATATTTTAGAAAATTGATTTGGTCTAATTTTTCAATAAATATATGATAGATCCTTCACAAAAAAATTCATTTCGGGCATTCAAAAAATGGAAAATGTTTTTTTTGACCAAAAAACTCATTTCTCACGACACCTTTTTAAAGATATTTATCTTTTTTCATATTTGTTATTTTTTCTGAAAATTTGTTCACATTTTGGTGACACAATGAGAAGGTTTTCCATTTTCTTTTTGAATTTCTCAGGTCACAAAATAGCTGACATGATTTTAACACATTATTTTTAGGCAACTATGACCAATTTAGATGGTCATAACATCATACTGCATTCTGATTGGTCCGTGGACGTCTCACGCGGATCGTGCATCATACGCCGTCGGATGCTCGCGGATCCAACAGCCGTCCTCAACCCTTCCACACCAACCCCGAAACCCTAGCTGGTCATTTTCCATCCAACCCTCCGCCGGCGCAGTCGCGGCGGCATGGGCGGCCCTGCGGGCGCGCGTGGTCGCCCCGGCGCTGACAGCGGCGGTGTGGGCATGCCTCACCATGTCGGCCATGCTCCAAGTGGAGGCCACCTGCATGAGCCTCGTCAGCCTCGTCGCCGTCCGGCTGCTGCGACTGTGGCCCGAGCGGCGGTTCAGGTGGGAGCCCATGGCCGGGGCCCTGGAGGGGGCCGATGCCGACGTGGAGGACCCGGGCCGCCGTGAGTTCCCCATGGTGCTCGTGCAGATCCCCGTGTACAACGAGAAGAAGATGAGTCGTCCGGATTCTCGTCACGGGCTGCTGCTTGAAAGCTGAAATTGCCTCGTGCTGTTCGCGCTGCTTTTGGCCTTTTGCGCTCCTCATTCTTATTCAAAGTTGGAATGTACGTGTTAGTGCACTATCGATAAACTGCTCTAGTCTATGGAAAAACTAGTATCGCACTCGGGACTAACTGAGGAATTGGGGCGGGGTTTGGAAAAATGCGTCTCTGCGTTGCCTTCATGGCGTCAAGTATAGTAGAACTGTTCTACACAATAACTGTTAAATCATTAGGTGACATTCTTGTTTCTGTTGTTATAGGGAAAAAACAGTTGCCAGTACAGGTTTAGCGTTTTGTTTACATCTCTCGGCAGCTGACTAGCAATGCCAGGTTTTGCCTCGCAATAGCTTTCTGCTAAGTTTGAAATGTGGCTGAACCTCAGAACGCTGTTCTTATGTGTCTTGTTGATTCATAGTATATGACACAAGGATTGCTGCTTATTCTTATTTTATTCCTATTCCCTGTCGAGCAGTGAATCCTCCCACCGCCAGATCCCGCCCGATTCCGGCGTCCTCTGGCGGCACCCAACACACCACCGTGACCCCCTCCCTGCCGTCTTCCTGCCCCGCACGAGCCGCCCGAATCCTCCGCAGGTATGTTCTCTAGTATATGAGTGAATCGATGGGCGTGGCTTGAGCACAACCGGGTCTGTCCTGTTGCTCTGTTTTTCCTCTGTTCTCACCTCACCTGTGTATCCATTCCGTCGAGCAGCTGCAGTACGTACTGGATCCATCAAAATGCATTTCCATTTATTGAATCTGACCAAAAAGTGACAGCATGGCGGTGCTAATAGTACTTCCATGAGGGAAATCCGTTAGAGCATATTTGAGACACAGATATACTAGTGTAATAGCTAGAGCATATTTGTTTCCAGAAAGGCAGCAAGCATGGTTATTAGTATTTCAGTGACGCTGATGCTCATTGTTGTTGTTGCCCTTTTTAGCTGAAACCCACAAATACTGTTAGAAATTGCCTTGAGATATCTGTGTGAGTGTCAATACAACTTCTTCAAGGGAATTATCCGGGCCTAACTTATGTAGATGTAGATGCATATTACTACTACTCAACAACCTTCAACTAGTCACCGTTACTGTATGAAAGAATTCATGAGCTGGGATTTTGTTTAAGTAGCTACTGAATCTGCTTGCTTGCTTATGCCAGACATACATGTCTTACAAAGTCGTTATTCTTGTTTGAAGCTAAGCTAGGCTACTGCAGTTCCAGCAGAAAGCAGGGGAGCCGCTCTTTTTTTTCTTCATCACTAATAAATTCTTGTTTGAATGCATATCCTGGGGGTGGTAAAGCTAGAAGCCTTTCCTTCCCATAAAAATAATTTGCTCTTCATTATGAGCAGTGCCCTTATATAATTAGCTGCTATGAGTGTTTATATACTTGATCACCACACCTCTACTGTTCTGGTTACTTTTGCTTTCTTCTATGTAGTTGTCCAGGGCATAACAGTTTTATGTGTGGTTTGTTATTGTGTTACCAGCCTACTTTCTTGTACTGACTCTACCATCAGTGACACACCTCTTGGCGATTTTTGTATTACCGATGGCTTAATATTTAAACTGTTTAGCTTGATTTGAAATTGAAATCATAGGGTTCTTTTAATCTCATTTTGAATTGTTTGTAGTTGCTCCAGGTCCTTCTCTAGCTGTGTTTATAACTGTCTTTGTTCCTTTTTTGATAACAGGACCAGTTTGATGGAGTTCCCAAAATGCCCGACTCCAACGGCAACGGCATGCACCACGAGGGGGATGATGGCCTCTTCACCGACTCCGGCCTCGTCCTCCCCGACGCTTGGTCGTGGCCCTATGCACGGCGGATGCGGCTTGGTCGCTTCCTCCGGGAACCTATCCCCTCGATCTTGGTGCGGCGGCGGGCGCATCCACCAGATCCGCCGGCGGGCATCAAGGTCGTGGCTTGGACCTTGCCGCCCTCTACCAAGGAAGGAGCGAGCTCGCGCAGATGACGGCGGCCGTGCTCCACGAGCTGTTTTGTAGTTCCTGCAATGAGGGGAGTTCCTCGCAAGACAGCACCCTCTCTCTTCTACTTCTTCTACTACCTAATGTTGTTGCTGTTGCTGATTGGTCTATGCACGGTGGGTAATCCATCAATGTTTATTTGCTACTGCCTGAGCTCTGTTTCTCTGCATGCGAGCGTGCTGTTTGTGCAGTGTGGATGCTTGGTCCTTGTGGAGATCATCTAATAGACGAAGTTCCTCTATGTTAATATTACGAGAATAGAGTAGTGCATTCCGGTTGAACATGTGTTCTAGATTTTTTTGCTGGTAAACATGTGGTCTAGATGATTCTACCTTGTTGTTTCTGATGTTACATTTGGTTTATCTATGCTGCATTGCAAATTTGCAATGATGTTTGTTGCCCAAGAAACTAGCGAATTAGAGGCCTGAGATTTCAATAGTTTGGAGGAGAAACCAGTGAATTCAGATTTGAGTGAGAGATCTATCCTGGTTTCAAATAAATAGGTTTATTTTTTTTAACTATGCATAGATTTGTAACAATGAGCATAGGTGGTTATAGGTTGTTGTGATGATGAATATAAATATTAAGAAGTGCTCATGCATGGCGGTATACCCGATACCATTGTTTTCACTGTTTTATCAACATGCCTTGTTGAATCTTCCGTTCATACGTGTAAACTATACATTGTAGCTACTGAGTACTTTTTATCGACATATTACCTAATTGTGTACCTAAATATGACCCAGATACAATGGATACATCATGATGCTTCTGCTGCCATAACTTGTTTTCTTGTCCACCATCCAGGTACAATGGGAGAAAGCTCATCCTCCTCAATCCCTAGCTACTGCATGACTGCCGGGGTGCATACTCCCTATAGTTCCTGGAGCATCTGGACCTCTTACTGTAGTAGCTGGTATGCTTGATGCGTGTATCTCCGTCTCCTTATTGTTTTACTAGAACCATAAATCCTGATGCATGATGATTATGGTCTGGTTTGTTAGATCTGTTCTCCTGGTGCTTAAAATTTGACATGCCTGGAGCATCTGGACCTCTTATTGTAGTAGCTGGTATGCTTGATGCGTGTATCTCCATCTCCTTACTGTTTTGCTAGAACCATAAATCCTGATGCATGATGATTATGGTCTGGTTTGTTAGATCTGTTCTGCTGGTGCTTAAAATTTGACATGCCTGGATTCTGAATGAACTCGTTCTTACAGTTCTTTTAATTTCTATGATCAATTTAGTTAGAGTTGCACATGTCAGTATACTATATACCGAAAAAAAATCCTAGCTAGTGAGAACATTTGTCACTCCATGAACATATACTGGTTAGTGTTAGTCATACTATTTATCTACATGGCATTTGCTGTCAATTCTTGCTTATAAGTTATTGGATCCCTCATTGGCTACTGTTTGATGTTCTGTACACATTCTTACTCTTATATTTTCATTCTTATTCTTTGCACAGGTGAAGTGCGAATCCAAGTCCGAAGCTGTGAAGCATATCAACAAACAGTAGCATATTATGTGTTGTAATTGTAGGCAGCAGTAGGCATATCTGGCTTGTAGTATACTGTAATGATTGTAATAGACTAATATAGTGTTCTTTTGGACGAATTTCGTTTGCTCTCTGGGATAATTATTGTGTATGTGATTTGAATACCTGTGAAATGGAAACCTGACAAGGGGGTCCAAGTTATAATGGTTGTTTGGCAAAGTTCAAAAATTTTGATGTGTGGGACCAATTTTGTGATAAGCATGACAAGTGGGACCAATCTGTGGTGGGACCAGCTGCAAAATAAAATGGCTGAAAAAAGAAAATCAATAGACTGTAAAAGGCTGCATCCTAGAAAATAAAAGGCCGAATTTTTTAGCTAGGCCCATGTAGCTAGCGAAAATTAACAGAAAAATAATATTAAATGGGCTGAATTAGTGGGCTTGGCCCAAGTAAAGCGTCGAATTGGACCGGGCTGATTCTAATCGACAACCTTTTCATTTGGTCGCAGTTTTGCCACATGAGCTTGCCACGTCGGATCCGACGTGGCCTGGACAGACAACCAACGACCAAAGCAATTGGTCGTAGGATCAACGACCTTTTGTTTTGGTCGTTGCCTTCAACGACCTTATCACAAAGAAGGTCGTTAATTTCCATTAAAGACAGTCAGCTTTTGACCATCTGTTTTTTGTCACAAAAAGGTCGCAAACGAAAAACGATGACCATTCAGCGACCAATAGTGATGGTCGCAAGTTGACATATTTCTTGTAGTGGTTTTTTTACTTCACAGAATATCCATATCAAATGGAGTCCAAACGTAGCGAAACTATTTGAAGATTTTTTTGGCCCAGGAGACAACTTGGGAGCCAAGGAAGTGCCGGGGGGAGGCTCGTGGGGCCCACAATACACCAGGGCGCGCCAGAGATCCCAGGCACGCCTTGGTGGATCGTGGGCCCCATGGAGCTCTTTTTCACCGCCGCTCAGCTCTATAAATCCCCAGAAATTCCAGAAACCCTAGGGGAGTCGACGAAATACAATTCCAGCCGCCACAAATTTCAGAACCACGAGATCCAATCTAGAGCCCTATTCCGGCACCTTGCCGGAGGGGAACACGATCACGGAGGGGTTCATCATCCTCATTGGTGCTCCTCCGATGATGCGTGAGTAGTTCATCATAGACCTACAGGTCCATAGGCAGTAGCTAAATGGCTTTTTTCTCTTTTTGATTCTCAATACAATGTTCTCCTCGTTGTTTTTGGAGATCAATTTGATGTAATGACTTTTTGCGGTGTGTTTGTTGGGATCCGATAAAGTTCGAGTTTATGATCAGATCTATCCATGAATATTATTTGAATTTTCTTTGATCTCTTATATGCATGATTGTTATAGCCTTGTATTTCTTCTCTGAATCTTCGGTTTAGTTAGGCCAACTAGATTGATTTTTCTTGTAATGGAAAGAGGTGCTTTGTGATGGGTTCGATCGTGCGGTGTCCTCACCTAGTGACAGAAGGGGTAGCGAGGCACGTATGTATCATTGCTATTAAGGATAAAAAGATGGGGTCTATTCCTACATGAATAGATCTTGTCTACATCATGCAATCGTTCTTATTGCATTACTCCGTTTCTCCATGAACTTAATACACTAGATGCATGCTGGATAGCGGTCGATGTGTGGAGTAATAGTAGTAGATGCAGGCAGGAGTCGGTATACTAATCTTGGACGTGATGCCTGTATACATGATCATTGTCTAGGATATCATCATAATTATTTGTTCTTCTATCAATTGCCCAACAGTAATTTGTTTACCCATCGTATGCTATTTTCTCGAGAGAACCCACTAATGAAACCTACGGCACCCGGGTCTATCTTTTATCATATTGTTTTCAGATCTATATTTTTAAAAACCCAAAAATACCTTACTGCACTTTTTCTTTACTTATTTTATTTCGTATTTTTGCAAGATCTATTTCTCCAATCTACCACAAATTTATCTATCTTTTTACCGTAGAGGGATTGACAACCCCTCTTACGCGTCGGGTTGTAAGTATTTGTTCTTTGTGTGCAGGTACCGCTTGCATAGTGTTGCTTGGTTCTCCTACTGGATTGATAACCTTGGTTTCATAACTGAGAGAAATACTTACCGTAGCTGTGCTGCATCATCCCTTTCTCTTTGGGGAATTACCGATGCTGTGTGGACACATCAAGGCCCATATAGTGGAGGCACTCCCCCCTTTGGGCTTATTGAACAAGCCAAAGGGGGAGGGGAGTTGGAGGAGGACTCCCCTCCCCTTGACCGGTGAAAGGGAGGAGGGCAGCCCCTCCTCCAAGGCGGACTTCTCTCCCCTCCATCTATATATACTAGAGGTTTTGGCCATTTTCTGACACACACAAAAGTTTTTGAAGCCTCCTATAGTTCTGTCTTGTTCTATTTCTAGCTTAGACTTGTTCTAGACTAGATCTAATTCTAGTTTTATCTAGTCCACATAATTGTGAATCCGCCGTTGTTCTCTCTCGTCCCCCCCCCCCCCCCCTCTAGTTCTACAGCGACGACAATATCTCTTGTTGGCGAAGCGCTGCCATATCGTGACGCACGTAAGCGTGCAATCTGTAGAGAGGTCGTGCTTTCGGTGTTTCAAGAACAATCTACACCAATTCTTCTTCCTCTGCAACTCGAAGTTGGTAACGATCCGATCTAACCATGTATGCATCTTCATAGTGATCTGGGACCTTGATCCGTAGGTCGAAAACTTTGTTTTCTATAACGTTTCCCAACAACACCAACCCTAGCCGTCGTCATTTTCCATCTCCATCTCCATAGCCCTCTCCACCACCATCACCGCAACATTCATCAAGGGGAGCCACACCTTGTAATCGTGCATCGCATCCTGAAACTACTGTAAGACATATTATCAATCAATTTGCATGATGTGTTTTTCAATGATTTCTTCTTGCAATCTGATCGCTATGTGTGAGTAATTAGGTAAGGTCATGGGTTGAGGCATAGCCCTACAACCCTATATATTTGTTCGAGGGGTCGATGGAAGTATTACGATGTCTTTATGTGTGAAATAAAATTGCTTCGTAGTTGTCACCTGTCTCATTCGTGATCTTTGTCTGTGCAGGATCACAGAGATCGAGCCCTGGAGAGGCTAAGGGCAGAGAGACCGCAAAACACTATACTAAACATCAGTGGCAGAAAGCTTTAGTACGGTAGCATGAATCCTATCTCTAGGGACACAAGAGGTGTGGTCATTAAACACCCAATGCTTTTGTTTGATTATATCTTAATTACTGAGGCAACCCCGTGCGAACGGATATGGCCTTTGGTTGGACAAATGACTCTTGATGCATGATGCGTGCCGGTCAAGATGTAATTTGGAGACATCCCCCAATTTGATACATTGCAAGCACATCTTGATGATGACTTGCAGAGCACAAACAAATAGCATGATGACCCCGTTCGCAAATATATGGTTGTAAGATTAAGTCCACATACCCATGCCTATGTTTACTTATAAGTATTCACACGTGCGACTTGATTTCGATCTGGTTAAAAACTGGAATTTAACTCTCTTGCAAATCTTGCTCAACATCCTTGTCTTAAAGGTACACTTTCTCTCGTGGGTTCGATAACTTAGGGTCATCTCTGGGGAAATGCAAGAATCATTTCTGCTCCTTTACCAGATCATTAAAGGGACTAATCGAGGAGCACTCTCAGCTTCATCGCTCCAGGGGCCGAACCCCAGGCCTTCATGAGTCCTGGAGCTGACCCCTCGGGCTGCGCTGCACCAACGATGACATCAGCAATCATCACGGTTGAAGCATCCTCATCAATGCCCCCGCTGCATGTTCCTGCGTCGCTTGTGTGCAATGGCTGCATCCGCCGGCTTGATTGCCGGAAGCATCCGGACATGACCAATCAATCTATTGTGCATGGTCATTTCGGCCAAAAATACCGTACTGTAAGGATCCATCAACTATGTACAATCGTCTCCGTTGCATCTCATGTCCACCCTAAAGTATTTGGCCGGACCGGTCCCTGCAGTCCCGTCAGAGCAGGAGAAGAAAACACACTGATTTCTCCATGCGTGTAGAGTTCTGTTATTTATTTTGTAAAGTCTTCCAATTTTACCCCTTGAACTAAATATACTACTGATTTTTTCTAGTATATTATTTTGATGTACCGTAAAATGTCTCGGGAGAAGAGGATGTGTGGCGATGGTCATCGGGTGGGTGGTGTGGACAGGTTGCATGGCACCATGCTGCGGATGCGATTGGAGACCATGACTGGGTGTTTGGATATGGTGATCGCCGGTGCGCACGATAATGGGGTACGGGTAGCGTGAAGTTTCCATTGATCGATTGAACAATGGGTGCACAGAGATTGGATAGCTTGTTACTAATACAAGTGCAGTTCCTGTCACCAACCTTCTTAATGTGAAAAGAAAAGAGAAGGAAAGGGAGGGAAATTCTATAGCTCTGATCCTCATTAGTTTTGGTCGTTGTGGAAGGCTAGAAATGATCTTTTGTTGAAAGAAGAGATAATACCCGAATCATCAAAATCAGATCGACCCAATGCCACGGTTGCTTGGTCGTTGTGGAATTCTATGCCGATTGTCCAATTGTCTAAGAAACTGATGCAGATTGGGTCTGATTGTCCAATGCCATGGTTCCTTGGTCGTTGTGGAATTTTATTGCAGGCTTTGTATGCAGTCATCAAACAACAACCCAAGTGACAAGTGGCGAACATCTAATTTCTATGTCTCTCAATATTAACAAGAGAAGAATCGAATATACATATACGGAAGGGAGGATGCTGCGTTCATCTGCTTCTTGTGTTTCAGGTCAGACAAGTAAGGCATGAACTGGAATAGCAATACATCGGAACTCAAGTAAGCGCAAACAGATCGAAGCGACTTTAGTTGCAGAATCTGCGTTGCAGGAAGAAGCTCAGCTCAGGTAATGGCCGCTCAAACTGGAGAAGCTATGGCAATGCAACATCCCAACTTGTTAACTGGCTGTCAATTTCTGGCGGAGGCAGTGGCCCAAAAAAGCACACATGGCATTGGACAATCAGACCCAATCTGATACCCGAATATTCAAAATCAAAAGGGAGAAACAATAAGCTAGCTCGTACACAGTCTCATGATGAACAATCATTTATTTTGTGTCTCCACAATGATGCAGACCAACACACAGGCTCAAGATGCTTAACGGACAATAGAGGATAATGGTACCGAGCAACTGGACGAATAAAGGCTTTCACTATCTAGACAATTTCACACAACACAACTGCTCACTAATAATAGAAACGTAATACAATACAAGTTATAGTCGCTACACATAATAGTTACGAGTCATCATTACACATAATAGTCAAGAGTCAGACAACAAAATATAGAGTCGATACACAAAACTGTTGGACATCCCCTACTTGCCGACATACGAACAATACTTGCAACATTTTAGCATATACCACTAGCAAAGAAAATATATACCTATATCTATATCTATATCTATATCTATACCTACTAATAAAAGGGCTAATGCTTATGCCCGTTCACCGTCGTGACTAAGCGGTGTTAAAATTCTTGTCGTTCCTGCAGGCTTTGAGAAAGGCGTCAGGCTTTGGGCCTTGCAGTTTATTTTTTTCATGATCTGGGCCTTGCACGCATGTGGTCCATAATGCCGAAAAAATTATACAGTATGATTCTCTTCAGTGCTCGTTCGGCTAAATATTAATCCCAGATCGCATATTTACGCCGAATCTCACCGATTCATATAAGTACCCACTAATGATTCAACAAGCAACCAGAGAAATCAGTAAACAGAGGTGCCGACAATAAGGCAGATGTAAAGATTAGATCCATGCCAAAGAAACACCTGGCCACACACATAGGACACCTGCATATATACATCTGACAATAAACTTCAGGAATTCCCCACGTCGGCACCGAGGAGGATCAGACCTCCGCTGACCAGAGCCTGCTTGACTGCGCAGCCCACCGCCCAAGCTGCCACCAGATCGGCGGCGCGGTTGAAGCACTTGCGCCAGCATCGATGACAGGCCGCATGATCGGCGGGGAGCCTAGAACAAGCAGATTGAGGACGAGATCGACAATTTAAGAGCGCAAAAGAAGAACAATAAATAAAGCATCACCAGAGAGGGGGAGATGGCCCCCAAGACAACACGAATCGATCAAAGAAAGCATGTGGTTGGGTCTAATTAAATCGGATTATATGTACAATGTGTTTGTCAATATATGGTTGAAAAATATGTGTTTGCCCCTATAATTAAAGGAATCAAAAACTCCCGAACGTGCTATTTTTTTGTTTTCGTTCTGAACGTGATTTCTGCCCTTGGATAACTGGCACGGATCTTGGAGCAGGAAAATCAGTCACTGATGGAAATATGCCCTAGAGGCAATAATAAAATGGTTATTATTATATTTTCTTAATCATGATAAAGGTTTATTATTCATGCTAGAATTGTATTGACAGAAAACTTAGATACATGCGTGGATACATAAACAAATACCGTGTACCTAGTAAGCCTCTACTAGACTAGCTCATTGATCAAAGATGCTTAAGGTTTCCTAACCATAGACATGTGTTGTCACTTGATAACGGGATCACATCATTAAGAGAATGATGTGATGGACAAGACCCATCCGTTAGCTTAGCATATGATCGTTCAGTTTATTGCTATTGCTTTCTTAATGTCAAATACATATTCCTTTGACTATGAGATTATGCAACTTCCGGATACCGGGGGAATACCTTGTGTGCTATCAAACGTCACAAAGGAACTGAGTGATCATAAAGATGCTCTATAGGTATCTCCGAAGGTGTTTGTTGAGTTGGCATGGATCGATATTAAGATTTGTCACTCCGTATATCGGAGAGGTATCTCTGAGCCCTCTCGGTAATACACATCATAAGAAGCCTGCAAGCAAAGTGACTAAGGAATTAGTTACGAAATGATGTATTACAGAACGATTAAAGAGACTTGCCGATAACGAGATTGAACTAGGTATGAAGATACCGACGATCGAATCTCGGGCAAGTAACATACCGATAGACAAAGGGAATTATGTATGTTGTCATAAGGTTCGACCGATAAAGATCTTCGTAGAATATATAGAAACCAATATGGGCATCCAGGTTCCGCTATTGGTTATTGACCGGAGAGGTGTCTCGCTCATGTTTACATAGTTCTTGAACCCGCAGGGTATACATGCTTAACGTTCGTTGACGATATAGTGTTATATGAGTTATGTGATTTGGTGACCGAATTTTGTTCGGAGCCCGGATGAGATCACGGACATGACGAGGAGCTCCGGAATGGTCCAGGGGTAAAGATTGATATATAGGACGATGATGTTTGGACACCGGAAGATTTTCGGAAGGTACCGGGTAATCATCGGATCACCGGAAGGGGTTCCGGAAAGCCCCGGGAGGCTATATGGGCTTAATGGGCCAAAGAGGGGAACACATCAGCCGACAAGGGGCTGGTGCGACCCTCTCCCTGGCCTACGGCCCTAGGGGAAGGAAAGGGGAGGGTTGGCCCCTCCTGCCTTTCCCTCCTCATGAGAGAAAGGAAAGGGGGGGCGCCACCTCCCCCTGCCTTCCTCCCACTCACAAATAAGGAAGGGAGGGGGCGCGGCTAGGGCAGGAGCCCAACGAGGATTCGGCCTCCTTGGGGGCCCCTCCTGGCTGTCTCCTCTCCCCCCCCCCCCCCCCGCCCCCCCAACTATATATATGAGGGAGGGGGTGCCACACAAGACCACGACAATCTCTTAGCCGTGTGCGGCGCCTCTCTCCACAGTTTCGTCTCTCGGTCCTATTTTTGCAGTGCCTAGGCGAAGCCCTGCGGAGATAGCATCACCACCACCATCACCACACCGTCGTGCTGCCGGAACTCATCTACTACTTCGCCCGTCTTGCTGGATCAAGAAGGCGATGACGTCACCGAGATGAACGTGTGCAGAACGCGGAGGTGCCGTATGTTTGGTACTTGATCGGTTGGATCATGAAGAAGTTCGACTACATCAACCGCATTAATAAATGCTTCCACTTACGGTCTACGAGGGTACGTAGACACACTCTCCCCTCTCGTTGCTATGCATCTTCATGGACAGATCTTGCATGTGCGTAGAAATTTTTTGTTTTCCATGCAACATTTCCCAACAGTGGCATCCGAGCCAGGTCTATGCGTAAATGATATACACGAATAGAACACAAAGAGTTGTGGGTGGTGATGGTCATAGTGCTTATCACCAACGTCTTATTTTGATTCGGCGGTATTGTAAGATGAAGCGGCCCGGACCAACCTTACATGTCTACGTACATGAGACCAGTTCCACCGACAGACATGCAACTTGTTTTGCATAAAGGTGGCTGGCGGGTATTTGTTTCTCCTACTTTAGTTGAATCGAATTTGACTACGGCCGGTCCTTGAAGAAGGTTAAAACAACAAACTTGATAAGTCACTATTTTGGTTTTGCGTAGTTAAGAATGGTTCTTGCTAGAAGCCCGTAGCGGCCACGTAAAACTTGCAACAACAAAGTAGAGGACGTCTAACTTGTTTTTGCAGAGCATGATGTGATATGATATGGTCAAGACGTGATGTGATATACGTTGTTGTATGAGATGATCATATTTTGTAATATCACCGGCATGAGCCTTAGGGTTGTCTCTTAATTATTGTATAAAATGCAAACGCCATGTAATTGATTTACTTTATCGCTATGAGTTAGCAATAGTTGTAGAAGCAATAGTTGGCAAGACGACCCCGACACAACGATGGAGATCAAGGTGTAGTGCCGGTGACGATGGAGATCATGACGATTCTTTGGAGATGGACATCAAAAGCACAAGAAGATCATGACCATATCATGTCACATATTTTGATTGCATGTGATGTTTACCCTTTATGCATCTTATTTTGCTTAGAACGATGGTAGCATTATAAGATGATCCCTTCACTGAATTTCAAGATAAAAGTGTTCTCCCCGAGTATGCACCGTTGCTAAAGTTCGTCATTTCGAAGCACCTCGTGATGATCGGGTGTGATAGACTCTATGTTCACATACAATGAGTGTAAGCCAGATTTACACACGCAGAATAGTTGGGTTAAACTTGACGAGCCTAGCATGTACATACATGGTCTCGGAACATTGGAGACCGAAAGGTCGAACGTGAGTCGTATAGTAGATATAATAAACATAGAGATGTTCACCATTGATGACTACCCCATCTTACATGATGATCGGATATGGGTTAGTTGATTTGGATCATGTACACTTAGACAACTTGAGGGATGTTAATTTAAGTGGCAGTTCATTAGTAATTTAATTAATTGAACTAAGATTTATCATGAACATAGTCAAAATGTCTTTGCAAATTATATTGTAGTTCAATAGCTCGCGATGTAGCTTCCCTGTTTCTTGATACGTTCCTAGAGAAAACTAAGTTGAAAGATGATGGTAGCAATAATGCGGACTGGGTCCGTGATCTGAGGATTATTCTCATTGCTGCATAGAAGAATTATGTCCTTAATGCACCGCTAGGTGACAGACCTGCTGCAGGAGCTGATGCTGACATTATGAATGTTTGGCAAGCTCAATCTGATGACTACTTGATAGTACGTCATCCTTTACGGCTTAGAATCGGGGCTCCAAAGATGTTTTGAACGCCATGCAACATATAAGATGTTCCAAGAGCTGAAATTGGTATTTCAGGCTCATGCCCATGTTGAGAGGTATCAAACCTCTAACAAGTACTTTGCCTACAAGATGGAGAAGAATAGCTCAGCCAGTGAGCATGTGCTCAGAATGTCTGGGTATTACAATCGCTTGAATCAAGTGGGAGTTAATCTTCCAAATAAGATAGTGGTTGACAGATTTCTCCAATCACTATCACCAAGCTACTAGAGCTTCGTGATGAACTGTAATATGCAAGGGATGACGAAAATGATTCCTGAGCTCTTCGCAATGCTTAAGGCCGCGGAGGTAGAAATCAAGAAGGAGCATCAAGTGTTGATGGTTAACAAGACCACTAGTTTCAAGAAAAAGGGCAAGGAAAAGAAAGGGAACTTCAAGAAGAATGGCAAGCAAGTTGCCGCTCCCGTGAAGAAGCCCAAAGCTGGACCCAAGCCTTTAACTGAGTGCTTCTACTGCAAAGGGAATGGTCACTGGAAGCGTAACTGCCCCAAATAACTTGGCGGATAAGAAGGATGGCAAAGTGAACAAAGGTATATTTGATATACATGTTATTGATGTGTACTTTACTAATGCTCGTAGTAGCGCCTGGGTATTTGATACTAGTTCGGTTGCTCATATTTGTAACTCGAAACAGGAGCTGCGCAATAAACGAAGATTGGCTAAGGACGAGGTGACGATGCGCGTTGGGAATGGTTTCAAGGTCGATGTGATCGCCGTCGGCACGCTACCTCTACATCAACCTTCGGGATTAGTTTTAGACCTCAATAATTGTTATTTGGTGCTAGCGTTGAGCATGAACATTATATCTGGATCTTGTTTATTGCGAGATGGTTATTCATTTAAATCGGAGAATAATGATTGTTCTATTTATATGAGTAATATCTTTTATGGTCATGCACCCTTAATGAATGGTCTATTCTTGTTGAATCTCGATTGTAGTGATACACAGATTCATAATATTGATGCCAAAAGATGCAAAGTTGATAATGATAGTGCAACATACTTGTGGCACTGCCGTTTAGGTCATATTTGTGTAAAGCGCTTGAAGAAACTCCATGCGGATGGACTAGTGGAATCACTTAATTATGAATCATTTCATACTTGAGAACCATGCCTCATGGGCAAGATGACTAAAACTCTGTTCTCCGGAACAATGGAGCGAGCTAATGACTTGTTGGAAATAATACATACCGATGTATGCGGTCCGATGAGTGTTGAGGCACGCGGCGGGTATCATTATTTTCTAACCTTCACAGATGATTTGAGTAGGTATGGATATATCTACTTGATGAATCACACATCTGAAATATTTGAAAAGTTCAAAGAATTTCAGAGTGAAGTGAAGAATCATCGTAACAAGAAAATAAAATTTCTACGATCTGATCGTGGAGGTGAATATTTGAGTTACGAGTTTGGCCTTCATTTAAAACAAAGTGGAATTATTTCACAACTCACGCCACCTGAAACACCACAGTGTAATGGTGTGTCCGAACGTCGTAACCGTACTTTATTAGGTATGGTGCGATCTATGATGTCTCTTACCGATTTACCACTATCGTTTTGGGGTTATGCATTAGAGACAGCCACATTCACATTAAATAGGGCATCGTCTAAATCCGTTGAGACGACACCGTATGAACTATGGTTTGGTAAGAAATCTAAGGTGTCGTTTCTTAAAGTTTAGGGATGCGACACTTATGTCAAAAGGCTTCAGCTTGATAAGCTCGAACCCAAATCGGAGAAGTGTGTCTTCATAGGATACCCTAAAGAAACTATTGGGTACACCTTCTACCACAGATCCGAAGGCAAAATCTTTGTTGCCAAGAATGGGTCCTTTCTAGAGAAGGAGTTTCACTAGAAAGAAGTGAGTGGGAGGAAAGTAGAACATGATGAGGTAATTGTACCTTCTCTCGAATTGGAAAGTAGCACATCAGAGAAAACAGTTCTCGTGATGACTACACCAACTAGAGAGGAAGCTAATGATGATGATCATGAAACTTCAGATCAAGTTGCTACTGAACTTCGTAGGTCGACCAGA
The DNA here is from genome assembly GCA_011799875.1 of Thinopyrum elongatum. Taxonomy (NCBI): domain Eukaryota; kingdom Viridiplantae; phylum Streptophyta; class Magnoliopsida; order Poales; family Poaceae; genus Thinopyrum; species Thinopyrum elongatum. The sequence continues at coordinate 719,245,309 of CM022298.1, forward strand.
ACACGTTCGGCACCAGAGTGGTACGGTAATCCTGTCCTGAAAGTCATGTTATTAGACCACGGCGAACCTACGAACTATGAAGAAGCTATGATGACTCCAGATTTCGATAAATGGCTTGAGGCCATGAAATCTGAGATAGAATCCATGTATGAGAACAAAGTGTGGACTTTGGTGGACTTGCCCGACGATCGGCAGGCCATTGAAAATAAATGGATCTTCAAGAGGAAGACGGACGCTGATGGTAATATCACTGTCTACAAAGCTCGACTTGTCGCGGAAGGTTTTCAACAAGTTCAAGGGGTTGACTACGATGAGACTTTCTCACCCGTAGCGATGCTTAAGTACGTCTGAATCATGTTAGCAACTGCCGCATTTTATGATTATGAAATTTGGCAAATGGACGTCAAAACTGCATTCCTTAATGGATTTCTTAAGGAAGAGTTGTATATGATGCAACCAGAAGGTTTTTTCAATCCTAAGGGTGCTAACAAAGTGTGCAAGCTCCAGCGATCCATCTATGGACTGGTGCAAACATCTCGGAGTTGGAATATATGCTTTGATGATGTGATCAAAGCATATGGTTTTATACAGACTTACAGTGAAGCCTGTATTTACAAGAAAGTGAGTGAGAGCTCTGTAACATTTCTGATATTATATGTGGATAACTTATTGTTGGGAAATGGTATAGAATTTCTGGATAGCATAAAAGGATACTTGAATAAGAATTTTTCAATGAAAGAACTCGGTGAAGCTACTTATATATTGGGCATCAATATCTATAGGGATAGATCGAGAGGCTTAATAGGACTTTCACAAAGCACATACCTTGGCAAAGTTTCGAAGAAGTTCAAAATGGATCAGTCAAAGAATGGGTTGTTGCCTGTGTTGCAAGGTGTGAAGTTGAGTAAGACTCAAAGCCCGACCACGGCAGAAGATAGAGAGAGAATGAAAGTTATTCCCTATGCCTCAGCCATAGGTTCTATAAAGTACGCCATGCTGTGTACCAGACCTGTTGTTTGCCTTGCCCTGAGTTTGACAAGGGGGTACAATACTGATCTAGGAGTGGATCACTGGACAGCGGTCAAATTTATCCTTATGTACCTAAAGAGGACTAAGGAAATGTTTCTTGGTTATGGAGGTGATAAAGGGTTCGTCGTAAAGGGTTACGTCGATGCAAGCTTTAACACTGATCTAGATGACTCTGAGTCTCAATCTGGATACGTATTGAACATGAGAACACTTAGCTAGAGTAGCTCTATGCAGAGCATTATAGACATAGACATTTGTAAAGTACACACGGATTTGAATGTTGTAAACCCGTTGACTAAAACCTCTCTCACATGCAAAACATGATCACACTCTAGTAAAATCTTTGGGTGTTAATCACATGGCGATGTGAACTAGATTATTGACTCTAGTAAACTCTTTGGGTGTTGTGTAGGAGATATGCCCTAGAGGTAATAATAAATGTTATTATTTATCTCCCTGTTCGTAATTAGGTTTATGTTCCATGCTATAACTGTTATGGTTCTCGAGTCTGCAATAACCACGAGGCTCGGAGGAAGACTCATATGCACATGTGGAATAATAAATGGTAAAATGTATTCCTAGTCTGGCCTCTAAGACTAGCTCAAGTGTTGCATGATGGTTCTGTTTTCCTGATCATGGGCATGTCTATGCCAGCAACTTTTGAGGGCACAATGTTAGGAGAACACTTGTGTTGAATCGACCCGATTGATGTTATGCTATGAGATACATTCGTCACAAGTTAATGGTTAATAACACAGAGATGGTTAATGTTTGCATAATTCCTTAGACCATGAGAGTATCGAGTTTCTTCATACTTGCTTCATGAACTTTGGGGTTTGTTAAGCGTCATCCGTAAATGGGTGGCTATTACGGCGGCTTACGGGTTCATGGAAAAGTGTGTCAAGTAACTTGATAGCTCAAGATTGGGATTTGCTCCTCCGGCGATGGAGAGATATCTCTGGGCCCTCTCGGTGTTACGGTATCCATCATCGTCTGGCCAGACACAATGTGATTTGATCACAGGGATGCCGGGCACGGTAACGAGAAAAGAGAACAATACCAGTAACGAGGTAACTAGCATAGTGGACAAGTTGTTGATCCACGGGAATGCCAACATGTCTCACCTCGGGTATTTGTAACATATCGCGAAGCAACAGGAATAGCACACGGCAACTGGAGGTTCACTCGAATATTTATTCGTGTGGGTATAGGGGTCAATATGGGTGTCCACGGCTTCGATGCTGATCATTGATCGGAAATTGTTCCGGTCATGTCTATACTTCACCGAACCTATAGGGTCACACGCTTAAGGGTCGTCTATCTGCTGAATACTAGACAAGGAGTCTGAGAGAAAGTCACTGGAAAAGTTTCAGCGACAACGGAAAAGTTCCGGAGAGAACACCGAAAAAGTTTCGGTAATACTGAAAAGTTGTTTCGGATAAAACCATTGATCCAAAAAGGTTTCGGCAAGCACCGGGAACGTTTTGGAGGTTGCCAGATTGGTCTGGTAACTTCTGGAATTTTTTCGGAGAAAAAACCAAAAAGAAGTTTCGGAGCTGCCGGAATTATTTACAGATTAAACGAAGATGATTTTAAATTAAACCACCATACCGGAAATGTTCCGGAGCGTGTGCAGATAATTTTAGAGGGTGCCGGAAATGTTCTGGGACCTTCTAGAATTTTTCAGAATTAATAGTCGCGGAAAACATCTTGTCCCAGCGTGAGGGGACAAGATCCCACGACTCGTGGGGGCTGTTTTGGAGCGCCTCCCCTTGGGGGGCAGCCCCTTGTGGCTGGACAAAAGGTGTTGGGGGCCCCCCATGGTGGGGGCAGCCTCCACAAATGGTGGGAAGTGTTGGGAGGTGGTGAGGCCCCATGTTGGAGTACCATGGACAAGGGAACATGTTTTCCCTTGTTTGGTGGGAACATGTTCTCCTTGTTTTGTGGAACATGTTTTCCCCATGTTTAGTGGGCTGATTTTTCAGCCCCCTCCACCCCTTCCACCACTATATAAGGAGGAGGAGAGGTGCTCTTCAACTCCACTCCAACTCTCTCACACATGGCATGCATGATCTGCCTTTCTTCTCTCCCTCCCACGAAATAGTTTCGTAGTGCCGAAAGGCTGTCTGGGTTCCGGTGGGAACTAGTTCTGGACAGCGAAGCCCTGCCGGATAGATGACACCGTATGTGTGCAACCCCGTAGAGAGGTCGTAGTTTCGTCCTTTTTACCCGAGGGGCTGTTCGAGTGTCCTCCCGAAGGGCTGTCCGTGACACTGTCCGAGGGACTGTCCGACCGCCTCCCGGAGGGCTGTCCGAGGGGCAGATGAGGGAGTACATCCTCGCGGTTGGGAGGTTGTAAATTCCTAGCTGCGGGGATCTGCATCGCCGATCATCATCGACTCTACTTCCGCTGCGCTACGAGTCGGTAACGAAAATGATCAAACCTTGTATGCAGTCTCCATAGTGGTCCTGGGCTGGTGCGTAGGTCGGAATATTTTTGTTTTCTGCTGCGTTACCCTACATGTTGGTCACATGGCGGTGTGAACTATGTGTGTTAATCACATGGCGATGTAAACTAGATTATTGACTCTAGTGCAAGTGGGAGATTGAAGGAAATATGCCCTAGAGGCAATAATAAAGTTGTTATTTTATATTTCCTTATTCATGATAAAGGTTAATTATTCATGCTAGAATTGTATTGATCGGAAACTTAAATACATGTGTGAATACATAAACAAATACCGTGTCCCTAGTAAGCCTCTACTAGACTAGCTCGTTGATCAAAGATGGTTAAGGTTTCCTAACCATAGACATGTGTTGTCATTTGATAACGGGATCATATCATTAGGAGAATGATTTGATGTATAAGACCCATCCGTTACTGCTTTTTCCTAACCTTAGCATATTGATCGTTCAGTTTATTGCTACTGCTTTTTCATGTCAAATACATATTCATTCGACTATGAGATTATGCAACTCCCAGATACCAGAGGAATACCTTGAGTGCTATCAAACGTCACAACGTAACTGGGTGATCATAAAGATGCTCTACAGGTATCTCCGAAGATGTTTGTTGAGTTGGCATAGATCGAGATTAGGATTTGTCACTCCGAGTATCGGAGAGGTATCTCTGGGCCCTCTCAGTAATACATCATAAGAAGCTTGCAAGAAAAGTGACTAAGGATTTAGTTACGAGATGATGTATTATGGAACGAGTAAAGAGACTTGTCGATAACGAGATTGAACTAGGTATGAAGATACCGACGATCGAATCTCGGGCAAGTAACATACCGATAGACAAAGGAAATTACGTATGTTGTCATAAGATTCGACCGATAAAGATCTTCATAGAATATGTAGGAACCAATATGGGCATCCAAGTTCCGCTATTGGTTGTTGACCGGAGAGGTGTCTCGGTCATGTCTACATAGTTCTCGTACCCGTAGGGTCCGCACGCTTAACGTTCGTTGACGATACAGTGTTATATGAGTTATGTGATTTGATAACCGAATGTTGTTCGGAGTTCCGGATGAGATCACGGACATGACGAGGAGCTCCGGAATGGTACGGAGGTAAAGAATGATGTTTGGACACCGGAAGAGTTTCGGAAGGTACCGGGTAATCATCGGATCACCGGAAGGGGTTCCGGAAAGCCCCGGGAGGCTATATGGGCTTAATGGGCCAAAGAGGGGAACACACCAGACCACAAGGGGCTGGTGCGCCTCTCTCCCTGGCCGTCGGCCCTAGGGGAAGGAAAGGGGGAGGGTTGGCCCTTCCTGCCTTTCCCTCCTCATGAGAGAAAGGAAAGGGGGGCGTCACCTCCCCCTGCCTTCCTCCCGCGCACAAATAAGGAAGGGGGGCGCGGCTAGGGCAGGAGCCCAAGGAGGATTCTGCCTCCTTTGGGGGAGCCTCCTGGCTGCCTCCCCTCTCCCCCCCCCCCCCCACCTTTATATATGAGGGAGGGGGCACCACACAAGAATACGACAATCTCTTAACCGTGTGCGGCGCCTCTCTCCACACTTTCGACCCTCGATCATATTTTCGGAGTGCTTACGCGAAGCCCTGCAGAGATAGCATCACCACCACCATCACCACACCGTCGTGCTGTCGAAACTCATCTACTACTTTGCCCGTCTTGCTGGGTCAATAAGGCGAGGACGTCACCGAGTTGAACGTGTGCCGAACGCAGAGGTGCCGTGTGTTTGATACTTGATCGGTTGGATCGCGAAGAACTTTGATTACATCAACCGCGTTAATAAACGCTTGCGCTTACGGTCTACAAGGGTACGTAGACATACTCTCCCCTCTCGTTGCTATACATCTCCATGAATAAATCTTGCGTGTGCGTAGAAATTTTTTATTTTCTTTCCCAACAGCCACGTCACATTGTTCGTTCGGTCAGAAAATAAAGGCTCGCCCCGAACGCCTACTACCTTATCCTCCTTTCCCCATCGCACACTCCACACACTTTCCGTCTCTGTCCTCCTACACATGGCACACACAGTAGAGTGGCGGCGACGAGGGATACCATGCGGCAGCGACGAGGGAGGCGGCGTCAGAGAGGAGGCAGGCGGCGGAGAAAGTCAAATCGACGGGCAACCAGGTCGCTCGATGGAGACGAGTCGGCTGCACCGTGGACGAAGACGAGCGGGTCCCGTTGTTGTTTCCGGAGACGAAGGTGTCAGGGAGCGGAAGCTGCGCCACGAGGTCACCAATCGCTGACCGGAGTGATGGTCGGGCGCACGCCACCTCGTGGAGCAAGGCGCCCACGAATCGCCAAGCTGCAGGGCGGGGGTCGGCACCTCGCCGACCATCTTCACGTCGCACGAGGTTGGCAGGGGAGGCGGGGGACCAGCTGGCCGCCGCTTCGATTCGATTGCTCCGCCGTGCCGTCGTTGGGTCCCGTCCTCCATCCACCTCCTCCAGATCCGCCTGGTGAGCCTTCCTCCGGTAGTCGTCTATCCTAGTCGTCGGGGAATCGAGAGCCTGACGAGGGACTGTGCAACCTGGTCGCTAGGAGGAGCCAGGCGACCGATGCCGTGCGCTCGCAGCTACTTTCAGGCTCGTGCAACACCGCACCAGGTCCATCCCAGTAAAGCACGTGGCCTTTTTACAGTTATCTTCATTTGTTTGACTTAGATGTATTTTCCTCCTTTTGATCTGGCAGACAATGAGGTCACATGGCATTTTGAGTAGAACTTGACACTGAGCACAACATTTGAAAAATTGTTTTAAATTTTCATTAAATTCATTCTCGGTGTTACAATATCGTACCTCTCGTCTCTTTATTTCTTTTCTGTCTTCTCGGTGTTACAATATCAGAACCCAGGCTGTGTATATATAACAGCCAACTGAACCGACCTAAGGCCAGTTCTTTTGGTGGTTTCTAGAATAAGCTCAAATAAGCTGTCCCTACCCAGCTTATTCTAGAAGTCCAATCAATTTTTTTTTTTAAAGTCTAGTAGTTAAGACTTGATTAGTAGGCTTCTAAAATGAAAAAATTTATTGGACTTCTAGAATAAGCTGGGGAGGGAGCAGCTTATTCTGGAAGCCCAAACAAGTTAGGAAAAGAACTAGCCCCTAGACTAACACCCTGTCCAACACGGACTCTACTTTCCTAGTTTAGTTACACGTCGACTTAATCATTGTCTAAACCCAACCTGACTTGAACTAGTACAACACGTACAGAGATGCAAGTCTAGATCTAGATTAATTCTACGAGCAAGTTAACTTCGAGACTGGAAGTTAGCGACAAATCCGCACGATTCTGGAGCCTCGGATATCCATCGCACGCGCGCATGTGGCTCGATATGTTTTTTTAATTTTCCCCGGTTTCCCCCTTGATTCTCTCTGTGACTCCCGATTTTCAGGTGCGTACACGTCAGTCTCTCCGACTCCCGATTTTCAGGTGCGTAATTAACTCGCGTTAATCGATTTTCAGGTGCGTACACGTCAATCTCTCCGACTCCCGATTTTCAGGTGCGTACACGTCAATCTCTCCGACTCCCGATTTTCAGGTGCGTAATTAACTCGTGTTAATCTCTCTGACCTTCCCGGTTTTTACGTGTGTAACTAACTCGGTGGAATACAACGCAAAAATATAGTGTGCCAACAGGACTCGATCCTCGTACCTGTTACGAGGTAACACAACTAACCAACCACCTCACTACGTTCCCTTTTTTTTAAAATATGAAAGCAAATATGCTTTTTAACCTGTCTCCTTTTCTACGTTTGCACAAAAGTGAATGCAATGTCCGTTCTTTTTTGCACTTAAGTAGATTATTTTACCAACTCATCTCGAGTTGATGACACCATGTAAATTTTGGCAGGGGGAGGTTGATGAAATATACCGCCTGTAAGTTTTTTTGTGTATAGCATGGTAACTCACACTTCACAGACCTGATAACTTATATACCCTGGCACTGATAACTTTGGTAATCGGGAGGGAGGCGTTGATTAAATATCCCCGATCATTTTTGTGTGAATATCATGATAACTCACACATCACATACCTGATAAACTTATGTACCCCGATCCTGATAACTTTGGGGGAATGGGGGTTGATGAATTATCCCCCAGTAAACTTTGTGTAAATAGCATGGTAACTCAGACATCAGAGACCCGATAACTTATGCACCCTGGTCCTGATAACTTCTTTTTTTTGGGGGGGGGGGGGGGGGGAGGGGTTGGAGGATTGATGAAATATCCCTCAGTAACTTAGGTTTGAATAGCATGGTAACTCAGACATCGGAGATCCGATAACTTATGCACCCCGGTCCTGGTAACTTTGGTGAGGAGGGGTGCTGAAATATACCCCTAGTAATTTTTATGCGAATAGCACGGTAACTCACACATCGCAGACCTGATAACTTACGTACCCTGGTCTGAATAAATTTGACGACTAGGTGGGGAGGGTGGTTCATGAAATATATTCCCGGTAACTTTTTGTGTGAATAGCATGATAACTCACACATCGCAGACCTGATAACTTATGTACCCCAGTCTTGGTAACTTTGGCGATGATGGTGAGGAGTGGGGGGAGGGTTGTTGGTGAATTATACCCCCGGGTAACTTTTCTGTGAATAGCATGGTAACTCACATATCGCAGATCTGATAACTTAGGTACAAACATCACGGTAAATTTAGACCCGAATAAGAAGTCGTTGAGAAATACCCCCGTTTACTTCTATGCAAATAGCACGGTAATATAGGCATCGCGGACCTGATAACTTAAGTACAAATAGCATGGTAACTTTGAACGGGGGAAAAAAGTCGCTGAAATCACACCCCCGGTCACTTCTGCATAAATAACATGTTAATATACATATAACATAACTGATAACTTTTGATCAAAAATGTGATCAAAACATGCCAACATGAGATCTAGCTTCGAAGTTCTCATCGCGACGGTATTTTTTATGTGAAAGCGATTTTTCAATCAGAAATGACAGTTTAATCTATAAAACATTTCACAATTTTGAAATAGTGAGAATCTACATTGACATCAGCTTTTATGTGCTATAATGCATTTGCATGTGGAGAGAATGTTGGAGGAGCCATTTTATGCCTCGGTAATTTCTATGAAAACGGGATAGTAACTGACATACCACTGACGTGGTAACTTATTTAGCCTAGGTCTGGTAACTTTTGACTTGAAAAAAAAGTCATCGAAACATACCAACATGGGATCTAGTTTCGAAGGTCTCGTCGCGACGAATCTTTTATGTGAAAATGATTTTTCAATCAGACCAACGGTTTGAGCTACAAAACATTTTAAAGTTTCGTTTCTAATGGAATCTTTGCTGACATCATCTTTCCTTCTTATCTACATAGATACATTAATTGGATTCAATACAATGTGCACTTCATGCAAACCAAAGAGATGTGCATGCGATATTGCAGCGCAACGCTGCATGCGAGATTGCACCAAGATGTGAGGATGTGCGCGAATCGTCCGCACCTGTCGCTAAGATCCTGCCGTCCGGAAATTAGTCGTGTCCTTAATTCTAACAATCTCTCCTTAATATTGACTTCTGTCTTCTGTGCTTCTTCTGATATTGGCTCGTTGATGATCCTCCCTTGTCGACTAATCCGCTCGCACAACGACAAGTCAAATTGACGGCCTTGATTGCTGCCAACAATCTCTCCCCATCTTGACTTGGCGAATTTACGGACCACTTCAAATATGCCTTGGACTACCCAGTCTCGCTAGTAACCCGTGGAAAACACCACCCGGTGGACTACACCATCCATCCTAGCGAGATTCATGCTGGCTCCTTGTGGATCACACCATCCCGTGCACTACACCATGCACTCCAGCCTCATGTAGAGACATGGCCTCATTGAAGAGACTCACCTTCACCAGTTTACCGCCCCCACATACTTGAACTTAACCCTCTCGTCGAGACATGTAGATGACTTGGGCACACTTCATCTTCAACGCCTCCTCACAGAGACGAGCACTTGGACTTGACGACGACCGACCGACCGTGCTAACCTGCACGACTCCTTGACACATCTGGCCCCCCGGATGACGATACTGACGAGATCGTCCGGCACCGCACCTCGGCACCACCGCTCCCATCAATGATCACCTTCCACCGTCTTCCCGACGACAGCACGCTGTCTTTCTCCGCGTCGCTCCGCCGAACGACAATCACCCTATCCTCCTCGTCGCTGCACCACCCAGCGACCACATCGCCCGCCCCGAGGCGCTAGTCGGTTGCCACCCTGGGGCAAGCGCGGCTTCAATTCCCGAACCTTGCTCTAGATACCAATTTTTGTAACTTCGCCCATAGGATCGATCACATCAGATCAAGGCAAACACGCGCGCACAAAAAAAACTTTTGCCAAAGGCACATGTCGTACATCTCCTCTCTTTATTTCTTTTCTGTCTTCTCGGTGTTACAATATCAGAACCCAGGCTGTGTATAAATAACAGCCAACTGAACCGACCTAGACTAGCACCCTGTCCAACACGGACTCTACTTTCCTAGTTTAGTTACACGTCGACTTAATCATTGTCTAAACCCAACCTGACTTGAACTAGTACAACACGTACAGAGATGCAAGTCTAGACCTATACGGACTATAGGTCCTAGCACAACTCGTACATGCATGCACTACTAACCAAACCCAATCTAACTCTGCTAGACTTAAAACGCTAACTCAAGATTAATTCTAACAGCTCCAACGTGTTAGCTGTGATTTTAAGAGAAAGAAGAAAAACATACAAGGAAGATGGCCGAGCCCAATATGAGAGGAGGGCGCTTCACCGAGCGCACGAGTCGAGAGAAATCTATCGATCCAATCCCTAGCCACACTAGTAGAAAACAGGACTTTGGTCCAGGCCTGGCCAGCCCATTAGTCCCAGTTCAGTAACGAACCGGGACCCATGGGGGCATACGTGCCGGTTCGTGCGCCCAGGGGGCCGGCCGGGCATCGTGGGGCATTGGTCCCGGTTCGTCTGGACCCTTTGGTCCCTGTTCCAGACACGAACCGGGACCAATGGGCCTCGCTCCTGGCCCACATCCATTGGTCCCGGTTCATGGCTGGAACCGGGACCAAAGAAAGTCCTTTAGTCCCGGTTCCATCCACCAACCGGGACCAATGAGGTGCCTATATATACCCCGTCGCCCGCAAGCAGAGCACTCCATTGTTCTATTTTTTCTGGCCGGCTAGGGGAGGGCTTTGTGGTGCTCTAGCTCACCTCCTATGCACATGAGGTGTTCGATGAAATGCCCGAGCCACACTACTTAAGCTTTCTTCTCACCAAGCTCAACCTCCAAACTCCATTTTCCTCAAGATTTGTCTAGGTTTAGCGGTCCGTCACGTCCCGTCCCCATCTTCACCGTCGTCGATCGCCCGCGCCGTTCTCGTCGCCGGCACCACCGCGGTGAGCCTCTTGTTCTTATCTTCTTTCTAAAAAAGAAAAATGTCTTACTTGTATGATTTAGATAGATACTTGTATAATTTTCTTACTTTTATTATTGTTTGTTATTATATAGTGCGATGGTTTTGGTATCCGCCCCCGTCGGCCCTCATCCTGTCTATGATTCGGATGTGGTATATATTATATTTTATAACTATTTGGTTCATTTATTGTTTATGACAATTATGCCGACCAACGTGACATAGATTTTTTTATCTAGGAGGTATGTGAACCGGAAATTCCAACCGACCCTATTGTCGAGAGCTTAAATTTAGTTGAAGAAGAAAACAATTACTTGAAGGAAAAATTGAAAAAAAATTGAGGAGGAGAAGATGATATTGGAGTTGTATGTTGCGGATGTCGTCGATGATCACAAGATCAAGATGGATGCAATGCGCTTCAAGATTAGAAAGTATAGAAAATATGCCATTCATACCGAGGCTTGGTATCATTATGCCGTTGGATCAATTGTTACCTTGGTTGCGATTATGATCGCATTTGTTGTTGCATTGAAATGTTTTACATAGTTTCAATGTATGGTTTAATTAGATGCTCTGGAGAGCTATATGTTGTTCAATGAGAACTATGTATGTACTTTGGTTTTAATGTGATGATGAACTTCTATTAATTTGGTCACTTATCTATTCATGATGTTCTGTAATGGTTTTTGACACACTTAATTATATATAATGCACGCAGATGAACCGGCAATGGATGTACGGTGACAGACGCACCTCCGAGTAAATTAAGGGCGTGCATAATTTTCTCGAAGTGGCTGAGGCAAACAAGCAGAATGATTTTATGTGTTGTCCATGCCCTATATGTGGGAATACGAAGTCTTACTCTGACCGGAAAATCCTTCACACCCACCTGCTTTATAAGGGTTTCATGCCACACTATAATGTTTGGACCAAGCACGGAGAAAGAGGGGTTATGATGGAAGACAGCGAAGAAGAAGAGGATGATGACAACTATGTGCCCCCTGAATACGGTGATGCTGCAACGGGGAAAGCTGAAGATCAAGAGGAACCAGACGATGTGCCCGATGATGATCTCCGCCGGGTCATTGTTGATGCAAAGAGACAGTGCGAAAGTGAAATGGAGAAGCTGAAGTTCGATCGCATGTTAGACGATCACAAAAAAGGGTTGTACCCCAATTGCGAAGATGGCAACACAAAGCTCGGTACCGTACTGGAATTGCTGCTGTGAAAGGCAGAGAATGCTGTGCCTGACAAAGGATTTGAGAAGCTACTGAAAATATTGAAGAAGAAGCTTCCAAAGGATAACGAATTGCCCGACAGTACGTACGCAGCAAAGAAGGTCGTATGCCCTCTAGGATTGGAGGTGCAGAAGATACATGCATGCCATAATGACTGCATCCTCTACCGCGGTGCGTACGAGGATTTGAACGCATGCCCGGTATGCGGTGCATTGCGGTATAAGATCAGACGAGATGACCCTGGTGATGTTGACGGCGAGCCCCCCAGGAAGAGGGTTCCTGCGAAGGTGATGTGGTATGCTCCTATAATACCACGGTTGAAACGTCTGTTCAGAAACAAAGAGCATGCCAAGTTGATGCGATGGCACAGAGAGGACCGTAAGAAAGACGGGAAGTTGAGAGCACCCGCTGACGGGTCGCAGTTGAGAAAAATCGAGAGAAAGTACTGGGAGGAGTTTGCAGGTGACACAAGGAACGTATGGTTTGGTTTAAGCGCGGATGGCATTAATCCTTTTGGGGAGCAGAGCAGCAATCACAACACTTGGCCCGTGACTCTATGTATCTATAACCTTCCTCCTTGGCTGTGCATGAAGCGGAAGTTCATTATGATGCCAGTACTCATCCAAGGCCATAAGCAACCCGGCAACGACATTGATGTGTACCTAAGGCCATTAGTTGAAGAACTTTTATAGCTGTGGAATGGAAACGGTGTACGTTTGTGGGATGAGCACAGACAGGAGGAATTTGACCTGCATGCGTTGCTGTTTGTAACCATCAATGATTGGCCTGCTCTCAGTAACCTTTCAAGACAGAAAAACAAGGGATACCACGCATGCACGCACTGTTTAGCTGACACCGAAAGTATATACCTGGACAAATGCAGGAAGAATGTGTACCTGGGGCATCGTCGATTTCTTCCGACCAACCATCAATGTCGAAAGAAAGGCAAGCATTTCAAAGGCGAGGCAGATCACCGGAAGAAGCCCGCCATGCGTACCGGTGATCACGTACTTGCTATGGTCAATATTTTACACGTAATCTTTGGAAAGGGTCCCGGCGGACTATCTGTTCCGAATGACGCCGAGGGACGCGCACCCATGTGGAAGAAGAAATCTATATTTTGGGAGCTACCCTACTGGAAAGACGTAGAGGTCCGCTCTTCAATCGACGTGATGCACGTGACAAAGAACCTTTGCGTGAACCTGCTAGGCTTCTTGGGCGTGTATGGGAAGACAAAAGATACACCGGAGGCACGGGAGGACCTGCAACGTTTGCACGAAAAAGACAGCATGCCTCCAAAGCAGTATGAATGTCCTGCCAGCTACGCTCTTACCAAAGAAGAGAAGGAAATCTTCTTTGAATGCCTGCTTAGTATAAAGGTCCTGTCTGGCTTCTCGTCGAATATAAAGGGAATAATAAATATGGTAGAGAAAAAGTTCCAGAACCTAAAGTCTCATGACTGCCACGTGATTATGACGCAACTGCTTCCGGTTGCATTGAGGGGGCTTCTACCGGAAAACGTTCGATTAGCTATTGTGAAGCTATGTGCATTCCTCAATGCAATCTCTCAGAAGGTGATCGATCCAGAAATCCTACCAAGGCTAAGGAGTGATGTGACACAATGTCTTGTCAGTTTCGAGCTGGTGTTCCCACCATCCTTCTTCAATATCATGACGCATGTCCTAGTTCATCTAGTCGACAAGATTGTCATTCTGGGCCCTGTATTTCTACATAATATGTTCCCCTTTGAGAGGTTCATGGGAGTCCTAAAGAAATATGTCCGTAACCGCGCTAGGCCAGAAGGAAGCATCTCCATGGGCCATCAAATAGAGGATGTCATTGGGTTTTGTGTTGACTTCATTCCTGGCCTTAAGAAGATTGTTCTCCCTCAATCGCGGTATGAGGGGAGACTGACTGGAAAAGGCACGCTAGGAGGGGACTCAATAATATGTAGGGACGGGCATTCTTGGTCTCAAGCACACTACACAATTCTACAAAACTCTACCTTGGTGACCCCGTATGTTGATGAACACAAGAATATTCTGCGCTCCAAACACCCGGAGCAGTGTGACGACTGGATTACATGTGAACACATCAGGACTTTCGGCAGTTGGTTGCAAACACGTATCAGAGGTGACAACACTGTTTCTGATGAGCTGTACTCGTTGTCCAGGGGACCATCTTCGACTGTATTGACTTACAAAGGATACGAGATAAATGGGAATACATTTTACACGATCGCCCAAGATCAAAAGAGCACCAACCAAAACAGCGGTGTCCGCTTTGATGCAGCAACCAAGAGAAAAAGAAAAGATAAGGAAGCGAATACATCATACGATGAGTCAAAGCGCCACATAGTTCTTTAAGGAAAAAGAGACATCGTGGGATTGGAGGGCAAGACAGACATGTCTGAAGATTATGAAAAGTTTCATGAAATTCCTCTCTTCAAAGTCAAGGCTGACCCAAGCACCCTGTTAAGCGATGAAGATTATCCATGGTTACGGCGTAATAAGCAAAACACACAAGCGAAGAAAAAGTGAACACTTTCTCTCCACAACTATTATGATGATGCATTTGATCTAGAATATCACTGCAGTTACATGTGAAGAAATGAAATGCCTTTTGTAACAGACGAGTTTCCGGAAACCCTGATACTTCGAAACAGATTGTCCGTTTTGTACACTAAGTGCATCCAGTTTTTGCCGTAACCCTCTAAACTTTTTTAGCACATGCTATGTCGGTGAAATGATGATACCATGCCAATTTTCAACCTCTTCAGAGTTTGCTTTTCAATTTCAGGGTCATATAGCTCAAAAAAATCAGTAAATGCATGAAAAATACAAATGAAGTCAGAAAGAGTTGAAAATTGATGATGTGGCTTTGAATGGTGCATTTTGAACACACAAAAAGTCTGGAGTTCAAATAAGTTCAAAAAAATGAAATCCCTTTGTAACAGAAGAGTTTCCGTATGAAACCTTGATACTTCGAAAGAGATTGTCCGTTTTGTACACGAAGTGCATCCAGTTTTTTCAGTAACCCTCTCAACTTTTTAGCACATG
Organism: Thinopyrum elongatum; assembly: GCA_011799875.1. Taxonomy (NCBI): domain Eukaryota; kingdom Viridiplantae; phylum Streptophyta; class Magnoliopsida; order Poales; family Poaceae; genus Thinopyrum; species Thinopyrum elongatum. The sequence goes on from CM022298.1 coordinate 719,260,547, forward strand.
CTATGTGGGTGAAATGATGATACCATGCCAACTTTCAACCTTTTCAAAGTTCATTTGAAGTGCTTTTCAATTTCAGGGTCATATAGCTCAAAAAAATCAGTAAATGCATGAAAAATAACAAATGAAGTCAGAAAGGGTTGAAAATTGATGATGTGGCTTTGAATGGTGCATTTTGAACACACAAAAAGTCTGGAGTTCAAATAAGTTCAAAAAAAAAATGAAATCCCTTTGTAACAGACGAGTTTCCGTATGAAACCCTGATACTTCGAAATAGATTGTCCGTTTTGTACACGAAGTGCCTCCATTTTTTGCCGTAACCCTCTCAACTTTTTAGCACATGCTATGTGGGTGAAATGATCATACCATGCCAACTTTCAACCTTTTCAGAGTTCATTTGTAGTGCTTTTCAATTTCAGGGTCATATAGGCAAAAAAAATCATTAAAGCTGCATGAAAAATTCAATGAAGTCAGAAAGGGTTGAAAATTGATGATGTGGCTTTGAATGGTGCATTTTGAACACACAAAAAGTCTGGAGTTCAAATAGTTCAAAAAAATGAAATCCCTTTGTAACACGAGTTTTCGTTCGAAACCTGATACTTCGAAAGAGATTGCCCGTTTTGTACACGAAGTGCATCGAGTTTTTGCCGTAACCCTCTCAACTTTTTAGCACATGCTATGTGGGTGAAATGATGATACCATGCCAACTTTCAACCTTTTCAGAGTTCATTTGTAGTGCTTTTCAATTTCAGGGTCATATAGCTCAAAAAATCAATAAATGCATGAAAATATCAATGAAGTCAGAAAGGGTTGAAAATTGATGATGTGGCTTTGAATGGTTCTTTTGAACACACAAAAAGTCAGGTTCAATAAGTTCAAAAAAATGAAACCCTTTGTAACAGCGAGTTTTCGTTCGAACCCTGATACTTCGAAAGAGATTGCCCGTTTTGTACACGGAGTGCATCCAGTTTTTTGCCGTACCCTCTCCAACTTTTAGCACATGCTATGTCGGTGAAATGAGATACCAATGCCAACTTTTAACCTTTTCACAGTTCATTTGTTGCTTTTCATTTCAGGGTCATATAGCTCAAAAACATCTGTAATGCATGAAAAATAGATGAAGATAAAGGTTAAAAATTGATGATGTGGCTTTGAATGGTGCATTTTGAACACCAAAAAGTCTGAGTTCAAATAATTCAAAAAAATGAAATCCCTTTGTAACATACGAGTTTTCGTTCGAAACCTGATACTTCGAAAGAGATTGCCCGTTTTTGTCAGAATGTGCATCCAGTTTTTGCCGTAACCCTCTCAACTTTTTAGCACATGCTATGTGGGTGAAATATGATACCATGCCACATTTCAATCTTTTTTAGAGTTCATTTGTAGTGCTTTTCAATTTCAGGTCATATGCTCAAAAAAAATCTGTAAATGCTTGAAAAATATCAGATGAAGTCAGAAAGGGTTGAAATTGAGGACGTGGCTTTGAATGGTGCATTTTGACACACCAAAAGTCTGGAGTTCAAATAAGTTCAAAAAAATGAAATCCCTTTGTAACAGACATTTTTCGTTCGAAACCCTAATACTTCAAAAGAGATTGCCCGTTTTGTACACGAAGTGCATCCAGTTTTTGCCGTAACCCTCTCAACTTTTTAGCACATGCTATGTGGGAGAAACGATGAGACGATGCCAACTTTCAACCTTTTCAGAGTTCATTTGTAGTGCTTTTCAATTTCAGGGTCATTAGCTCAAAAAAATCAGTAAATGCATAAAAATATCAGATGAAGTCAGAAGGGGTTGAAAAATTGATGATGTGGCTTTGAATGGTGCTTTTTGAACACACAAAAAGTCTGGAGTTCAAATAAGTTTTAAAAAAATGAAATCCCTTGTAACAGACGAGTTTTCGTTCGAAACCCTGATACTTCGAGGAAGGTATTAACCCGTTTTGTACACGAAGTGCATCCAGTTTTTGCCGTAACCCTCTCTACTTTTTAGCACATGCTATGTGGGTGAAATGATGATACCATGCCAACTTTCAACCTTTTCAGAGTTCATTTGTAGTGCTTTTCAATTTCAGGGTCATATAGCTCAAAAAAATCAGTAAATGCATGAAAAATATCAGATGAAGTCAGAAAGGGTTGAAAATTGATGATGTGGCTTTGAATGGTGCATTTTGAACACACAAAAAGTCTGGAGTTCAAATAAGTTCAAAAAAATGAAATTCCTTTGTAACATATGAGTTTTCGTTCGAAACCCATACTTCGAAAGAGATTGCCCGTTTTGTACACGAAGTGCATCCAGTTTTTGCCGTAACCCTCTCAACTTTTTAGCACATGCTATGTGGGTGAAATGATGATACCATGCCAACTTTCAACCTTTTCAGAGTTCATTTGTACTGCTTTTCAATTTCAGGGTCATTTAGTGCAAAGAGACTGAACTAATAGCAAAAAGAATGAACTTAAAATAATCAATTAAAATATTCTGTTATGATCAACTAAAATAAAACTATAATATTCTTCAATAGCAAAAAGAATCAACTAAAAAGCTTTTATAAAACTCTAATAGCAAAAGGAATCAACTAAAAAGCTTTTATAAACCTCTAGTATTTTTGAAACTAAAATTATATAAATTTTATGCAACTAAAATTATCAAAGTATTTTCTGTTCAAAACATTAATGGCAAAAAGAATTTTCATAAAGAAATTTTTTGTTAGAAACTTTAATAGCAAACTAAAATAACAAAAGGTAATCATCTGATCATCGGTAGAAAACGGAGGTTCCGGAAAGCCCCGGGAGGCTATATGGGTTTAATGGGCCAAAGAGGGAACACAGAGCCGACAAGGGGCTGGTGGCGACTCTCCCTGGCCTACGGCCTCTAGGGGAGGAAAGGGGAGGGTGGCCCCTCCTGCCTTTCCCTCCTCATGAGAGAAAGAAAGGGGGGGCGCCACCTGCCCCCCTTGCCTTCCTCCACTCACAAATAAGGCAGGGAAGGGGCGGCGGCTAGGGCAGGAGCCCAACGAGGATTCGGCCCTCCTTGGGGTCCCCTCCTGGCTGTCTCTCTCCCCCTCCCCCTCCCCCACCCCCCCGCCCCCCCAACTATATATATGTAGGGAGGGGGTTCCACAAAGACCACGACAAATCCTGTAGCCGTGTGCGGCGCCTCTCCCACAGTTTAGTCTGTCGGTCCTATTTTGCAAGTGCCTGAGGCGAAGCCATGCTGAGATAGCATACCACCACCACACCACACGTTCCGTGCTGCCGGGAACCTCATCTGACTAACTTTTCGGCCCGTCTTGGGATCAAGAAGGCGATGACGTCACCGAGATAACGTGTGCAGAAACGCGGGAGGTGCCGTATGTTGGTACTTGATCGGGTTGGATCATGAAGTAAGTTCGACTACATCAAACCGCATTAATAATAAATCTTCCACTTACGGTTACTACGAGGGTACGTAGACCCACCTCCCCTCCGCTCGTGTGTATGCATCTTCATGGACAGATCTTGCTGTGCGTAGAAGATTTTTTTGTCCATCAACATTTCCAACAGTGCATCCGAGCCAGGTCTATGCGAAATGAATACACGAACTAGAACACAAAGAGTTTGTGGGTGGTGATGTCATAGGCTTTCACAACGTCTTTTTTGGATTCGGCGGTATTGTAATGAAGCGCCCGTACCAACCTTACATCTACGTACATGAGACCGTCCACCGACAGTACATGCAACTTGTTTTGCATCAAAGGTGTCTTGCGGGGTATTTGTTTCCCACTTTATTGAATCGATAATTGACTACGGCCGTTCCCTTGAAGAAGTTAAAACAACAAATTGATAAATCTCTGTTTGGTTTTGCGTTTAAACAGTTCTTAGCTGAGAAGCCCGTAGCGGCCACGTAAACTTGCAACAACCAAAGTGAGGAACGTCTAACTTGTTTTTGCAGAGCATGAGTGTGTATGAATCTGGTCAAGACGTATGGGATATGAGTGTTGTTGAGATGATCATCTTTTGTAATCATCACACACGCATGAGCCTCTAGGGTTGTCTCTTAATGTATTGTATAAAATGCAAACGCAGTAATTGATTACTTTATCGCTAGCGTTAGCATAGTTGTAGAAGCAATACTTTGGCAAGACACCCCGACACAACGTGGATACAAGGTGTGTGTCCGGTTGCCGATGGAGATCATGACGATTCTTTGGAGATGGACATCAAAGCACAAGAAGATCATGACCATATCATGTCACATATTTTGATTGCGTGATGTTACCCTTTATGCATCTTATTTTGCTTAGACACGATGGTGTCATTATAGAATGATCCCTTCAGCTGAATTCAAGATAAAGTTTCTCCCGAGTATGTCACCCGTTGCTAAAGTTCGTCATTTCGAAGCACCTCGTGATGATCGGGTGTGATAGACTCTATGTCACATACAATGAGTGTAAGCCAGATTACAACACCGCAGAATAGTTGGGTTAAACTAAACTGACGAGCCTAGCATGTACCTACATGGTCTCGGAACATTGAGACCGAAAGGTCGAACGTGAGTCGTATAGTAGATATAATAAACTAGAGATGTTTCACCATTGATACTACCCCATCTTACATGATGATCGGATATGGGTAGGGATTTGGATCATGTACCTAGACAACTTGAGGGATGTTAATTTAAGTGGCAGTTCATTAGTAATTTAATAATTAATTGAACTAAGATTTATCATGAAATAGTCAAAATGTCTTTGCAAATTATATTGTAGTTCAACGTAGCGGCGAGGTAGTCTTCCCTGTTTCTTGATACGTTTCCTAGAGAAAACTAAGTTGAAAGATGATGGTAGCAATAATGCGGACTGGTCCGTGATCTGAGGTATTATTCTCATTGCTGCATGAAGAATTATGTCCTTAATGCACCGCTAGGTGACAGACCTGCTGCAAGAGCTGATGCTGACATATGAATGTTTGGCAAGCTCAATCTGATGAACTACTTGATAGTACGTCATCCTTTCGTCTTAGAATCGGGGCTCCAAAGATGTTTTGAACGGCCATGCACATATAAGATGTTTCCAAGAGCTGAAATTGGTATTTCAGGCTCATGCCCATGTTGAAGGTATCAAAACCTCTAACAAGTACTTTGCCTACAAGATGAGAAGAATACGCTCAGCAGTGAGCATGTGCTCAGAATGTCTGGGTTATACAATCGCTTGAATCAAGTGGGATATTAATCTTCCAAATAAGTATAGTGGTTGACAGATTTCTCCAATCACTATCACCAAGCAACTAGAGCTTCGTGATGAACTGTAATATGCAAGGGATGACAAATGATTCCTGAGCGCTTCGCATGCTTAAGGCGCGGATGTAGAAATCAAGAAGGAGCTCAATGTGTTATGGTTACACAGAGCCACTAGTTGCAAGAAAAAGGGCAAGGAAAAGAAAGGGAACTTCAAGAAGAATGGCAAGCAAGTTGCCGCTCGCGTGAAGAAGCCCAAAGCTGGACCACAAGCCTTTAACTGAGTGCTTCTACTGCAAAGGGAATGGTCACTGGAAGCGTAACTGCCCAAATAATTGGCGGATAGAAGGATGGCACAAGTGAACAAGGTATATTTGATATACATGTTATTGATGTTACTTTACTAATGCTCGGTAGTAGCGCCTGGGTATGGATACTAGTTCGGTTGCTCATATTTGTAACGAAACAGGAGCTCGCAATAAACGAAGATTGGCTAAGGACGAGGTGACGATGCGCGTTGGGAATGGTTTCAAGTCGATTGTGATCGCCGTCGGCACGTAACCTCTACATCAAACCTTCGGGATTAGTTTAAGACCTCAAAATTGTTATTTGGTGGCAAAGCGTTGAGCATGAAATTATATCTGGATCTTGTTATTATTGCGAGATGTTATTCATTTAAATCGGAGAATAATGATTGTTCAATTTATATAGTAAATTCTTTTAATGGTCATGCAACCCTTAATGAAGGGTCTATTCTTGTTGAATTCTCGATTGTAGTGAATACACAGATTCATAAATTGATGCCAAAAGATGCAAAGTTGATAATGATAGTGCAACATACTTGTGCACTGGCCGTTTAGGTCATATTTGTGTAAGCGCTTGAAAACTCCATGCGGTGGACTAGTGGAATCACTTAATTATGATATTTCATACTTGAAACCATGCCTCATGGGCAAGATAACTAAAACTCTGTTCTCCCGGAACAATGGAGCGAGCTAATGCTTGTTGGAAATATACATACGATGTATGCGGTCCGATGAGTGTTGAGGCACGCGGCGGGTATCATTTTTTCCTAACCTTCACAGATGATTTGAGTAGGATATGATATATCTACTGATGAATCACACATCTGAAATATTTGAAAAGTTCAAAGAATTTCAGAGTGAAGTGAGATCATCGTAACAAGAAATAAAATTTCTACGATCTGATCGTGGAGGTGAATATTTGAGTTACGAGTTTGCCTTCATTTAAACAAAGTGGATATTATTTCACAACTCACGCCACCTGAAACACCCCAGTTGAATGGTGTGTCGAAACGTCGTAACCGTACTTTATTAGTTATGGTGCGATCTATGATGTCTCTACCGATTTACCACTTCGTTTGGGTTATGCATTAGGACAGAGCCACATTCACATTAAATAGGGCAATCGTCTAAATCCGTTGAGACGACACCGTATGAACTACTATGGTTTGGTAAGAAATCTAAGGTGTCGTTTCTTAAAGTTTAGGGATGCCACTTATGTCAAAGGGCTTCAGCTTGATAGAAGCTCGAACCCAAATCGGAGAAGTGTGTCTTCATAGGATACCCTAAAGAAACTATTGGGTACACCTTCTACACAACATATCCGAAGGCAAAATCTTTGTTGCCAAGAATGGGTCCTTTCTTAGAGAAGGAGAGTTTTCACTAGAAAGAAGTGAGTGGGAGAAAGTAGACACATGAGGAGTAATGTGTACCTTCTCTCGAATTGGAAAGTAGCACATCAGAGAAAACGTTCTCGTGATGACTACACACTAAAGAGAGGAAGCTATGATGATGATCAATGACTTCAGATCAAGTTGCTACTGAACTTCGTAGTCGACCAGAACACGTTCGGCACCAGAGTGGTACGGTAATCTGTCCTGAAAGTCATGTATTAGACCACGGCGGACCTACGACTAATGAGAGCTATGATGACTCCAGATTTCGATAAATGGCTTGAGCCCATGAAATCTGAGATAGAATCCATGTATGAGAACAAAGTGTGGACGTTGGTGAGCTTGCCCGACGATCGGCAGGCCATTGAAATAATGGATCTTCAAGAGGAAGACGGACGCTGATGGTAATATCACTGTCTACAAAGCTCGACTTGTCGCGGAAGGTTTCAACAAGTTCAAGGGGTTGACTACGAGAGACTTCCTCACCCGTTAGCGATGCTTAAGTACGTCTAATCATGTTAGCAACTGTCCGCATTTTATGATTATATGAAATTTGGCAAATGGACGTCAAAACTGCATTCCTTAATGGATTTCTAGAAGAGTTGTATATGATGCAACCAGAAGGTTTTTTTTCAATCCTAAGGGTGCTAACAAAGTGTGCAAGCTCCAGCGATCCATCTATGGACTGGTGCAAACATCTCCGGAGTTGGAATATTATGCTTTGTATGTGATCAAAGCATATGGTTTTACAGATAGACTTACACAGTGAAGCCTGTATTTTCAAGAAGTGAGTGAGGCTCGGTAACATTTCTGTATTATATGTGGATAACTTATTGTTGGGAAATGGTATAGAATTTCTGGATAGCATAAAAGGATACTTGAATAAGAATTTTTCAATGAAAGAACGCGTAAGCTCTACTTATATATTGGGCATCAATATCTATAGGGATAGATCGAGAGGCTATCAGGACTTCCAAAGCCATACCTGGCAAAGTTTCGAAGAAGGTTCAAATGGATCAGTCAGAATGGGTTGTTTGCCTGTGTTGCAAGGTGTGGTGAAGTTATTAAGACTCAAAGCCCGACCACGGCAGAAGATAGAGAGAGAATGAAAGTATTCCCTATGCCTCAGCCATAGGTTCTAAATAAAGTACGCCATGCTGTTGTACCAGACCTGTTGTTTCCTTGCCCTGAGTTTGACAAGGGTACAATACTGATCTAGGAGTGGATCCTCTGACAGCGGTCAAATTTATCCTTATGTACCTAAGAGGACTAAGGAAATGTTCTTGGTATGGAGGTGATAAAGGTTCGTCGTAAAGGGTTACGTCGATGCACTTTACACATGATCTACGAGATGACTCTGAGTCTCATCTGGATCGTATTGAACATGAGACACTTAGCTAGAGTAGCTCTATGCAAGCATATAGACATAGACATTTGTAAAGTACACACGGATTTGAATGTTGTAACCCGTTGACTAAACCTCTCTCACATGCAAACATATCACACTCTAGATAAATCTTTGGTGTGTTAATCAACATGGCGATGTGAACTAGATTATTGACTCTAGTAAACTCTTTGGGTGTTGTGTAGGAGATATGCCCTAGAGGTAATAATAATGTTATTATTATCTCCCTGTTCGTAATTAGGTTTATGTTCCATGCTATAACTGTTATGGTTCTCTCGAGTCTGCAATAACCACGAGGCTCGGAGGAAAGACTCATATGCACATGTGGAATATAAATGGTAAAATGTATTCCTAGTCGGCCTCTAAGACTAGCTCATGTTGCATGCTGGTTTCTGTTTTCCTGATCATGGGCATGTCCTATGCCAGCAACTTTTGAGGGCACAATGTTAGGAGAACCTTGTGTTGAATCGACCCGATTGATGTTATGCTATGAGATACATTCGTCACAAGTTAATGGTAATAACCAGAGATGGTTACTGTTTGCATAATCCTTAGACCATGAGAGTATCGAGTCTTCATACTTGCTTCATGAATTTGGGTTTGTTAAGCGTCATCCGAAATGGGTGGCATTACGTGCGGCTTCGGGTTCATGGGAAAAGTGTGTCAGTAACTTGATAGCTCAAGATTGGGATTTGCTCCTTTTGCTCCTCGGCGATGGAGAGATATCTCTGGGCCCTCTCGGTGTTACGTATCCATCATCGTCTGGCCAGACACAATGTGATTTGATCACAGGGATGCCGGCACGTAACGAGAAAATAGACCTACCATTAACGAGGTACTACTAGCATAGTGGACAAGTTGTTGATCCCACGGGAATGCCAACATGTCTCACCTCGGTTATTGTAACATATCGCGAAGCAACAGGAATAGCACACGGCAACTGAGGTTCACCTCGAATATTTATTCGTGTGGGTATAGGGGTCAATATGGTGTCCACTGGCTCGATGCTGATCATTGATCGGAAATTGTTCGCGGTCATGTTATACTTCACCGAACCTATAGGGTCACACCTTGAGTCGTCTATCTGCTAATACAGACAAGGAGTCTAGAGAAAGTCACGGGAAATGTTTCAGCGACACAACGGAAAGTTCCGGAGAAAACCGAAAAAGTTTCGGTAATACTGAATATGATTTTCGGATAAACCATTGATCCAAAAAGGTTTCGGCAATCACCGGGAACGTTTTGGAGGTTGCCAGATTGGTCTGGTAACTTCTGGAATTTTTGGAGAAAAAACCCAAAAAGAAGTTTCGGAGCTGCCGAATTATTTACAGATTAAACGAAGATGATTTTAAATTAAACCACCATATACCGGAATGTTCCGAGAGCGTGTGCAGATAATTTTTAGAGGGTGCCGGAAATGTTCTGGGACCTTCTAGAATTTTCAGAATTAATAGTCGCGCGGAAAACATCTTGTCCCACGCGTGAGGGGAACAGATCCCACGACTCGTGGGGCTGTTTTGGAGCGCCTCCCCTGGGGGGACAGCCCCTGTGGCTGGACAAAAGTGTTTGGGGGCCCCCCATGGTGGGGGCAGCCTCCACAAATGGTGGGAAGTAGTTGGGGGTGGGTGAGGCCCCATGTTGGAGTACCATGGACAAGGGGAACATGTTTTCCCTTGTTTTGGTGGAACATGGTTCTCTCTTGTTTTGTGAACATGTTTTCCCCATGTTAGTGGCTGATTTTTCAGCCCCTCCCCCCTTCCCACTATATAAGGAGGAGAGGGTGCTCTCAACTCCACTCCAACTCTCTCACACTGGCATGCATGTCTCTGCTTTCTTCTCTCCCTCCCACGAATAGTTTCGTAGTGCGAAAGGCTGTCTGGGTTCCGTGTGGCCTGTCTGGACACGAAGCCTGCCGGATAGATACACCGTATGTGTGCAACCCCGTAGAGAGGCGTAGTTTCGTCCTTTTTTACCCGGGGGCTGTTCGAGTGTCCTCCCGAAGGGCTGTCGTGACACGGTCCGAGGACTGTCCGACCGCCTCCCGGAGGGCTGTCCGAGGGGCAGATGAGGGAGTACATCCTCGGCGGTTGGGAGGTTTGTAAATTCCTAGCTGTCGGGATCTGCATCGCCGATCATCATCGACTCTACTTCCGCTGCGCTACGAGTCGGTAACGAAAATGATCAACCTTGTATGCAGTCTCCATAGTGGTCCTGGGCTGGTGCGTAGGTCGGAATATTTTGTTTTTCTGCTCGTTACCCTACATGTTGGTCACATGCGCGTGTGAACTATGTGTGTTAATCACATGGCGATGTAACTAGATTATTGACTCTAGTGCAATAGTGGAGATTGAAGGAAATATGCCCTAGAGGCAATAATAAAGTTGTTATTTATATATCCTTATTCATGATAAGGTTATTATTCATGCTAGAATTGTATTGATCGGAAACTTAAATACATTGTGAATACATAAACAAATACCGTTGTCCCTAGTAAGCCTCTACTGACTATAGGCTCGTGATCAAAGATGGTTAAGGTTTCCTAACCATAGACAGGTGTTGTCATTTGATAACGGTCATATCATTAGGAGATGATTTGAGTATAGACCCATACACGTTAACTCTATCCGTCTATCTGTTTTTCTAACCTTAGCATATTGACGTTCAGTTTATTGCTACTACTGCTTTTTTCATGTCATACATAATTCATTTCGACTATGAGATTATGCAACTCCCAGATACCAGAGGAATACCTTGAGTGCTATCAAACGTCACAACGTAACTGGGTGATCATAAAGATGCTCTACAGGTATCTCCAAGATGTTTGTTGAGTTGGCATAGATCGAGATTAGGATTGTCACTCCGAGTATCGGAGAGGTATCTCTGGGCCCTCTCAGTATACATCATAAGAGCCTTGCAAGAAAATGACTAGGATTTAGTTACGAGATTGTATAGATGGAACGAGTAAAGAGACTTGTCGATAACGAGATTGAACTAGTATGAAGATACCGACGATCGAATCTCGGGCAATGTACATACCGATAGACAAAGGAAATTACGTATTTTTGTCATAAGATTCGAACCGAAAAGATCTTCATGAATATGTAGGAACCAATATGGGCATCCAAGTTCCTTATTGGTTGTTGACCGGAGAGTTGTTCTCGTCATGTCTACACTATTCTCGTACCCGTAGGGTCCGCACGCTTCACGTTCGTTGACGATACGTGTTATTGAGTTATGTATTTGATAACCGAATGTTGTTCGGAGTTCCGGATGGATCACGACATTACGCGGAGCTCCGGAATGGTACGGAGGTAAAGATGATGTTTGGACACCGGAGAGTTTTCGGAAGGTACCGGGAATCATACATCGATCACCGGAAGGGGTTCCGGAAAGCCCCGGGAGGCTATATGGGCTTAATGGCCAAAGAGGGGAACACACCAGACCACAAGGGGCTGGTGCGCCTCTCTCCCTGGCCGTCGGCCCTAGGGGAAGAAAGGGGAGGGTTGGCCCTTCCTATCCCTGCCTTTCCTCCTCATGAGAGAAAGGAAAGGGGGGCGTCACCTCCCCCTGCCTTCCTCCCGCGCACAAATCAAGGAAGGGGGGCGCGGCTAGGGCAGGAGCCAAGGAGGATTCTGCCTCCTTTGGGGGAGCCTCCTGGCTGCCTCCCCTCTCCCCCCCCCCCCACCTTATATATGAGGGAGGGGGCCCCAACAAGATAGCACCATCTCTTAACCGTGTGCGGCGCCTCTCTCCACACTTTCGACCCTCGATCATATTTTCGGAGTGCTTACGCGAAGCCGCAGAGATAGCATCACCACCACCATCACCCACACCGCGTCTGTCGAAACTCATCTACTACTTGGTGCCCGTCTTGCTGGTCATAAGGCGAGGACGTCACCGAGTTGAACGTGTGCCGAACGCAGAGGTGCCTGTGTTTTGATACTTGATCGGTTTGGATCGCAAGAACTTTGATTACATCACCACCGCGTTAATAAACGCTTGCGCTACGGTCTACAAGGGTACGTAGACATACTCTCCCCTCTCGTTGCTATACATCTCATGAATAAATCTTGCGTGTGCGTAGAAATTTTTTATTTTCTTCCCACAGCCACGTCACATTGTTCGTTCGGTCAGAAAAATAAAGGCTCGCCCCGACGCCTACTACCTTATCCTCCTTTCCCCTCGCACACTCCACACACTTTCCCGTCTCTGTCCTCCTACACATGGCCACACTAGAGTGTGGCGGCGACGAGGGATACCATGCGCAGCGACGAGGGGGCGGCGTCAGAGAGGAGGCAGGCGGCGGAGAAGTCAAATCGACGGGCAACCAGGTCCCTCGATGGAGCGAGCCGGCTGCACCGGTGACGAAGACGAGCGGTCCCGTTGTTGTTTCCGGAGACGAAGGTGTCAGGGAGGCGGAAGCTGCGCCACGAGGTCACCAATCGCTGACCGGAGTGATGGCGTGGCGCAACGCCACCTCGTGGAGCAAGCGCCCACGATCGCCAAGGCTGCAGGGCGGGGGTCGGCACCTCGCCGACCATCTTCACGTCGCACGAGGTTGGCAGGGAGGCGGGGGACCAGCTGGCCGCCGCTTCGATTCGATTGCTCCGCCGTGCCGTCGTTGGGTCCCTTCCTCCATCCACCCCTCCAATCCGCCTGGTGAGCCTTCCTCCGGTAGTCGTCTATCCTAGTCGCGGGGAATCGAAGCCTGACGAGGGACTGTGCAACCTGGTCGCTAGGAGGAGCCAGGCGACCGATGCCGTGCGCTCGCAGCTACTTTCGGCTCTTGCAACACCGCACCAGGTCCATCCCAGTAAAGCACGTGCCTTTTTACAGTTCTCTTCATTTGTTTGACTTAGATGTATTTTCCTCCTTTTGATCTGGCAGACAATGAGGTCACATGGCATTTTGAGTAGAACTTGACACTGAGCACAACATTTGAAAAATTGTTTTAAATTTTCATTAAATTCATTCTCGGTGTACATATCGTACCTCTCGTCTCTTTATTTCTTTTCTGTCTTCTCGGTGTTACAATATCAGAACCCAGGCTGTGTATATATAACACCCAACTGAACCGACCTAAGGCAGTTTCTTCTTTTGGTGGTTTCTAAATAAGCTCATAAGCTGTCCCTACCCAGCTTATTCTAGAAGTCCAATCAATTTTTTTTTTAAAGTCTAGTAGTTAAGACTTGATTAGTAGCTCTAAAATGAAAAAATTTATTGGACTTCTAGAATACAGCTGGGGAGGGAGTCAGCTTATTCTGAAGCCCAAACAAGTTAGGAAAAAAAAACAGCCCCTAGACTAACACCCTTCCAACACGGACTCTACTTTCCTAGTTTTAGTTACACGTCGACTTAATCATTGTCTAAACCCAACCTGACTTGAACTAGTACACCACGTACAGAGATGCAAGTCTAGATCTAGATTATTTCTACGAGCAGTTAACTTTCGAGACGGAAGTTAGCGACAAATCCGCACGATTCTGGCCTCGATAATCCATCGCACGCGCGCATGTGGCTCGATATGTTTTTTTTTAAATTTTCCCCGGTTTCCCCCTTGATTCTCTCTGTGACTCCGATTTTTCAGGTGCGTACACGTCAGTCTCTCCGACTCCCGATTTTCAGGTTCGTAATTAACTCGGCGTTAATCGATTTTCAGGTGCGTTACACCGTCAATCGTCTCCGACTCCCGATTTTCAGTGCGTACACGTCAATCTCCTCGACTCCCGATTTTCAGGTGCGTATTAACGTCGTGTTAATCTCTCTGACCTTCCCGGTTTTTACGTGTGTAAACTAACTCGGTGGAATACAACGCAAAAATATGTGTGCCAACAGGACTCGATCCTCGTACCTTGACGAGGTAACACAACTAACCAACCACCTCACACGTTCCCTTTTTTAAAACATGAAAGCAAATATGCTTTTAAAACCTGTCTCCTTTTCTACGTTTGCAAAAAGTGAATGCAATGTCCGTTCTTTTTTGCACTTAAGTAGATTATTTTTAATACACTCATCTCGAGTTGATGACACCATGTAAATTTTGGCAGGGGAGGTTGATAAATATACCGCCTGTAAGTTTTTTTGTGTATCAGCATGGTAACTCCACACTTCACAGACCTGATAACTTATATACCCTTGGCACTGATAACTTTGGTAATCGGGTGAGGGAGCGTTGATTAAATATCCCCGATCATTTTTGTGTGTAATATCATGATACTCACACATCACATACCTGATAAACTTATGTACCCCCGATCCTGTAAACTTTGGGGAATGGGGGTTGATGAATTATCCCCCAGTAAAACTTTGTGTAATAGCATGGTACTCAGACATCAGAGACCCGATAACTTATGCACCCTGGTCCTGATAACTTCTTTTTTTTGGGGGGGGGGGGGGGGGGGGGAGGGGTGGAGGATTGATGAAATATCCTCAGTAACTTAGTTTTATAGCATGGAACCTCAGACATCGGAGATCCGATAACTTATGCACCCCGGGTCCTGGTAACTTTGGTGAGGAGGGGTGTCGAAATATACCCCTAGTAATTTTTATGCGAATGCACGGTAACTCACACATCGCAGACCTCTGATAACTTACTACCCTGTTCGAATAAATTTGACGACTAGGTGGGGAGGGTGGTTCATGAAATATATTCCCGGTAAACTTTTTGTGTAATAGCATGATAACTGCACACATCGCAGACCTGATAACTTATGTACCCCAGTCTTGTAACTTTTGGCGATGATGGTGAGTGAGTGGGGGGAAGGTTGTTGGTGAATATACCCCCGGTTAACTTTTCGTTGAATGCATGTAACTCACTATCGCAGATCTGATAATTAGGTACAAACATCACGGTAAATTTAGCCCGAATAAGAAGTCGTTGGAGAAATACCCCCCGTTTACTTTCTATGCAATAGCACGGTAATATAGGCAATCGCGGACCTGATAACTTAAGTACAAATAGCATGGTAACTTTGACGGGGGAAAAAAGTCGCTGAAATCACACCCCCGGTCACTTCTGCATAAATAACATGTTAATATACATATACATAACTGATAACTTTTGATCAAAAATGTGATCAAAACATGCCAACATGAGATCTAGCTTCGAAGTTCTCATCGCGAACGGTATTTTTTATGTAAAGCGATTTTTCATCAGAAATGACAGTTTAATCTATAAACATTTCACAATTTTGAAATATTGAGAATCTACATTGACATCAGTTTTATGTGCATAATTGCATTGCATGTGGAAGAGAATGTGGAGGAGCCATTTTATGCCTCGGTAATTTCTATGAAAACGGGATAGTACTGCCATACCACTGACTGTGGTAACTTATTAGCCTAGGTCTGGTAACTTTTGACTTGAAAAAAAAGTCATCGAAACATTACCAACATGGGATCTAGTTTCGAAGGTCTCGTCGCGACGAATCTTTTATGTGAAAATATTTTTCAAATCAGACCAAGCTGTTTGAGAGCTACAAAACATTTTAAAGTTTCGTTTCTAATGGAATCTTTGCTTGGCTGACATCATCTTTCCTTTCCTTCTTAACTACATAGATACATTAATTGGATTCATACATGTGCACTTCATGCAAACCAAAGAGATGTGGCATGCGATATTGCAGAGCGCACCGCTGCATGCGATATGCACCAAGATGTGAGGATGTGCTCGAATCGTCCGCACCTGTCGCTAAGATCCTGCCGTCCGAAATTAGTCGTGTCCTTAATTCTAACAATCTCTCCTTAATATTGACTTCTGTCTTCTGTGCTTCTTCTGAGATTGGCTCGTTGATGATCCTCCTTGTCGACTAATCCGCTCGCACAAACGACAAGTCAAATTGACGGCCTTGATTGCTGCCAACAATCTCTCCCCATCTTGACTTGGCGAATTTACGGACCACTTCAAATATAGCCTTGGACTACCCAGTCTCGCTATTAACCCGGTGGAAAACACCACCCGGTGGACTACACCATCCATCCAGCGAGATTCATTGCTGGCTCCTTGTGGATCACACCATCCCGTGCACTACACCATGCACTCCAGCCTCATGTAGAACTGGCCTCATTGAAGAGACTCACTTCACCAGTTTTTTACCGAACCCCCACATACTGTAAACTTAACCTCTCGTCAGACATGTAGATGACTGGGCCAACTCATCTTCAACGCTCTCACAGAACGAGAGCACTTGGACTTGACGACGACCGAGCCGACCGTGCTAACCTGGCACGACTCCTTACAGACAATCTGCCCCCCGGATGACGATACTGCGAGATCGTCCGGCACCGCACCTCGGCACCACCCGCTCCCATCATGATACCTTCCACCGTCTTCACCGACGACAGCACTCTGTCTTCTTTCTCCGCGTCGCTGCCGCCGAACGACAATCACCCTATCCTCCTCGTCGCTGCACCACCCGCGACCAATCTGCCCGCCCCGAGGCGCTCGTCGTGTTCCACCCTGGGGCAAGCGCGGCTTCAATTCCCGAACCTGCTCTAGATACCATTTTTGTAACTTCGCCCATAGGATCGATCACATCAGTAAGGCAAACACGCGCGCCAAAAAAACTTTTGCCAAGGCACATGTCGTACATCTCCTCTCTTTATTTCTTTCTGTCTTCTTCGTGTTACAATACAGAACCCAGGGTGTGTATAAAAACAGCCAACTGAAACCACCTGACTACACCCTGTCCACACGGACTCTACTTTCCTAGTTTAGTACCACGTCGACTTAATCATGTCCTAAAACCCACCTGACTTGAACTCGTACAAACACTACACAGATTGCAAGTCTAGACCTATACGGACTATAGTTCCTAGCACAACTCGTACACATGCAGACACTACTAACAAACCCAATCTAACTCTGCGTAACTTAAAACGCTAAACTCAAGATTAATTCTAACAGCTCCAACGTGTTAGCTGTGATTTTAAAGAAAGAAGAAAACATACAAGGAAGATGGCCGAGCCCAATATGAGAGGAGGGCCTTCCAACGCAGCGCAGGCGAGTCAGAAGAAATCTATCGATCCAATCCCTAGCCAACCTATTAAAAACAGGACTTTGGTCCAGGCCTGGCCATGCCCATTAGTCCCAAGTTCAGTACCGAACGCGACCCATGGGGGCATAACGTGCCGGTTCGTGGCGCCCAGGGGCCGGCCGGGCATCGTGGGGCATTGGTCCCGGTTCGTCCTGACCCTTTGGTCCCTGTTCCAGACACGAACCGGGACCAATGGGCCTCACTCCGGGGCCCACCTCATTGGTCCCGGTTCATGGCTGGAACGGACCAAAGAAGTCCTTTAGTCCCGGTTCCACTCCACCACCGGGACCAATGAGGTGCCTATATACCCCTTCGCCCGCAAGCAGAGCACTCCATTGTTCTATTTTTTCTGGCCGCTAGGGGGAGGGCTTTGTTGCTCTCAGCTCACCTCCTATGCACTGAGGTGTTCGATGACATGCCCGAGCCACACTACTTAAGAACTTTCTTCTCACCAAGCTCAACCTCCAAACTCCATTTTCCTCAAGATTGTCTAGGTTTAGCGGTCCGTCACGTCCCCCGTCCCATCTTCACATCGTCGATCGCCCCGCGTCCGTTCCCGTCCGGCACCACCGCGGTGAGCCTCTTGTTCTTATCTTCTTTCTAAAAAGAAAAATGTCTTACTTGGATTGATTTAGATAGATACTTGTATAATTTTCTTACTTTTATTATTGTTTGTTGATTATATAGTGGATGGTTTTGGTAATCCGCCCGTCCGCGGCCCTCATCTGTCTATGATTCGGATGTGGTTATATATTATATTTTATAACTATTTGGTTCATTTATTTGTTTATGACAATTATGCCGACCAACGTGACATCGATTTTTTTATCTAGAGGTTATGTGAACCGGAAATTCCACCACCGACCATTGTCGAGAGCTTAAATTTATTGAAGAAGAAAACAATTAACTGAAGGAAAAATTAGAAAAAAATGAGAGGAGGAGAAGAGGATATTGGAGTTGTATGTTGCGGATGTCGTCGATGATCACAAGATCAGATGGATGCAAGGCGCTTTCAGATTAGAAAGTATAGAAAATATGCCATTCATACGGCTTGGTATCATTATGCCGTGTGATCAATTGTTCCCTTGGTTGCGCATAGATCGCATTTGTTGTTGCATTGAAATGTTTTTACATAGTTTCACTGTATGGTTTAATTAGATGCTCTGGAGAGCTATATGTTGTTCAATGAGAAAATATGTATGTCTTTGGTTTTAAGTATGATGAACTTCTATTAATTTGGTCACTTATCTATTCATGATGTTCTGTAATGTTTTTGACACACTTAATTTATATATATGCACGCAGATGAACCGGCAATGATGTACGGTGACAGACGCACCTCCGAGTAAATTAAGGGCGTGCATAATTTTCTCGAATGGTCTGAGGCAAACAAGCAGAATGACTTTATATGTGTTGTCCATGCCCTATAATGTGGGAATACGAAGTCTTACTCTGACCGGAAAATCCTCACAGACCCACCTCTTTATAAGGGTTCATGCCACACTATAATGTTTGGACCAAGCACGGAGAAAGAGGGGTGTGGATGGAAACAGCAAAAGAAGAGGATGATGACAACTATGTGCCCCCGAATACGGTGATGCTTGCACGGGGAAAAGCTGAAGATCAATGAGGAACCAGACGATGTTGCCCGCTGATGATCTCTCCGCCGGGTCATTGTTGATGTGCAAAGAGACAGGTCGAAAGTGACAATGGAGAAGCTGAAGTTCGATCGCATGTAGACATCAACAAAAAGGGTTGTACCCAATTGGCGAAGGGAGTGGCAACACAAAGCTCGGTACCGTACTGGAATTGCTGCTGCGTGAAAGGCAGAGAATGCTGTGGCCTGACAAAGGATTTGAGAAGCTACTGAAAATATTGAAGAAGAAGCTTCCAAGGATAACGAATTGCCTGCACAGTACGTACGCAGCAAAAAAGGTCGTATGCCCTCTATGGATTGGGGAGGTGCAGAAGATCATGCATGTCCATAATGACTGCAATCCTCTATACCGCGTGCCGTACACGGATTTGAACGCATGCCCGGTTGCGGTGCATTGCGGTATAGCATCAACGAAAGATGACCGCGGTGACTTTGACCGGCGGTAGAAGGACGAGCCACCGAGAAAGGGAGTTCCTCGCGAAGGATGTGTGTATGCTCTTATAATACCACGGTTGAAACGTCTGTTCAGAAACAAAGAGCATCCAAGTTGATGCGATGGCACAGGAGGACCGTAGAAAGACGGGAAGTTGAGGAGCACCCCTGACGGGTCGCATTGAGAAAAATCGAAGAAAGTACTGGGAGGAGTTTGCAGGTACACAAGGAACGATGTTTGGTTTAGCCGGATGCATTATCCTTTTGGGGAGCAAGCAGCAATCACAACACTTGGCCCGTGACGCTATGTATCTATAACCTTCCTCCTTGGCTGTGCATGAAGCGGAAGTTCATTATGATCCAGTACTCATCCAAGGCCATAAGCACCCGGGACCCGCACGACATTGATTGTAGGACCTAAGGCCATTAGTGTGAAGAACTTTAAGCTGTGGAATGGAAACGGGGTACGTTTGTGGGACAGTGAGACTGACGGCATTGAGGAGGATACCTTGCTGTGTTGTACCATCACATGATTGGCCTGCTCTCAGTACCTTTCAAGACAGAAAAAACAAGGATACACGCATCACGCACGCCTGTTTAGCTGACACCGGCAACCGGACAAGTTATCCTGGACAAATGCAGGAAGAATGTGTAGCCTGGGGCAGGATCTGTCGATTTCTTCCGACCAACGCATCAATGTCGAAAGAAGGCAAGCATTTCAGGCGAGGCAGATCAACCGGAAGAAGCCCGCCTGCGTACGTTGATCACGTACTTGCTATGGTCATATTATTTACGTACAGCGTATCTTGGAAGAGAGGGTCCCGGCGGACTATCTGTTCCGAATGACGCGGGGACCGCACCCATGTGAGAAGAAAGAAATCTATATTTTGGGAGCTACCCTACTTGGAAGAAGACGTAGAGTTCCGCTCTCAATCGACTGATGCACGTGACAAAGAACCTTTGCGTGAACCTGACTGCGCTTCTTGGGCGTGGTATGGAAGACGAAAAGGATACCCCGGAGGCACGGAGGACTGCAACGTTTGCACGAAAAAGACAGCATGCTCAAAGCAGTATGAATGGTCCTGCCACTACGCTCTTACACGAAGAGAAGGAATCTTCTTTGAATGCCTGCTTAGTATAACGGTCCTGTCTGGCTTCTCGTCGAATATAAAGGGAATAATAATATGGTGAGGAAAAAGTTCCATAACCTAAAGTCTCATGACTGCCACGTGATTATGACGCAACTGCTTCCGGTTGCATTGAGGGGGCTTCTACCGGAAAACGTTCGATTAGCTATTGTGAAGCTAATGTGCATTCCTCAATGCAATCTCTCAGAAGGTGATCGATCCAGAAATCCTACCAAGGCTAAGGAGTGATGTGACACAATGTCTTGTCAGTTTGAGCTGGTTTACCCACCATCCTTCTCAATATCATGACGCATGTCCTAGTTCATCTAGTCACAGATTGTCATTCTGGGCCCTGTATTTCTACATAATATGTTCCCCTTTGAGAGTTCTGGGAGTCCTACTAAAGAAATTGTCCGTAACCCCGCTAGGCCAGAAGGAAGCATCTCCATGGGCCATCAATAGAGGATGTCATGGTTTTGTGTTGACTTCATTCTGGCCTTAAGAAGATTGTTCTCCCTCAATCCGGTATGGAGGGGACTGATGACTGGAAAAGGCACGCTAGGAGGGACTCAATAATATATGGACGGGCATTCTTGGTTCTCAAGCACACTACACAATTCTACAAACTCTACCTTGGTGACCCCGTATGTTGATGAACACAAGATATTCTGCGCTCCCAAACACCCGGAGCAGTGTGACGACTGGATTACATGTGAACACATCAGGACTTTCGGCAGTTGGTTGCAAACACGTATCAGAGGTGACAACACTGTTTCTGATGAGCTGTACTCGTTGTCCAGGGGACGCACTTTCGACTGTATTGACTTACAAGGATACGAGATAAATGGAAATACATTTTACACGATCGCCCAAGATCAAAAGAGCACCAACCAAAACAGCGGTGTCCGCTTTGATGAGTCAACCAGAGAAAAGAAAGATAAGGAAGCGAATACATCATAACGATGAGTCAAAAACGCCACATAGTCTTTAAGAAAAAGAGACATCGTGGGATTGGAGGGCAAGACAGACATGTCTGAAGATTATGAAAAGTTTCATGAAATTCCTCCTCTTCAAAGTCAAGGCTGACCCAAGCCCCTGTTAAGCGATGAGATTATCCATGGTTACGGCGTATAAGCAAAACACACAAGCGAAGAAAAAGTGAACACTTTCTCTCCACCACGATATATGATGATGCATTTGATCTAGAATATCACTGCAGTTACATGTGAAGAAATGAAATGCCTTTTGTAACAGAGTTTCCGGAAACCCTGATACTTCGAAACAGATTGTCCTTTTTGTACACTAAGTGCATCCAGTTTTTGCCGTAACCCTCTAAACTTTTTTCAGCACTGCTATGTCGGTGAATGATGATACCATGCCAATTTTCAACCTCTTCAGATTTGCTTTTCATTTCAGGTCATATAGCTCAAAAAATACGTAAATGGCAGAAAAATCACAATGAAGTCAGAAAGAGTTGAAAATTGATGATGTGGCTTTGAATGGTGCATTTTGAACACACAAAAAGTCTGGAGTTCAAATAAGTTCAAAAAAATGAAATCCCTTTGGAAACAGAAGAGTTTTCCGTATAAAACCTTGATACTTCGAAAGAGATTGTCCGTTTTGTACACGAAGTGCATCCAGTATTTTTTTCAGTAACCCTCTCAACTTTTTAGCACATGTATGGTGGGTGTGAAATGATGATACCATGCCAACTTTAACCTTTCAATTCATTTTGAAGTGCTTTTCAATTCAGGTGCATAGCTCAAAAAAATCAGTAAATGCATGAAAATAACAAATGAAGTCCAGAAAGGGTTGAAATTGATGATGTGGCTTGAATGGTGCATTTTGAACCACACAAAAAGTCTGGAGTTCAATATAAGTTCAAAAAAAAATGAAATCCCTTTGTACAGACAGTTTCCGTATGAAACCCTGATACTTCGAAATAGATTGTCCGTTTTGTACACAAGTGCCTCCATTTTTTGCCGTAACCTCTCAACTTTTTAGCACATGCTATGTGGGTGAAATGATCATACCATAGCCACCTTTCAACCTTTTCAGAGTTCATTTGTAGTGCTTTTCAATTTCAGGTCATATAGCTAAAAAAAATCAGTTAAATGCATGAAAAATCTCAGATGAAGTCAGAAAGGGTTGAAAATTGATGATGTGGCTTTGAATTGGTGCATTTTTGAACACAAAAAGTCTGGAGTTCAAAATAAGTTCAAAATGAAATCCCTTTGTAACAAGCGAGTTTTCGTTCGAAACCCTGATACTTCGAAAGAGATTGGCCCGTTTTGTACACGCAGTCATCGAGTTTTTGCCGTAACCCTCTCAACTTTTTAGCACATGCTATGTGGGTGAAATGATGATACCATGCCAACTTTCAACCTTTTCAGAGTTCATTTGTAGTGCTTTTCAATTTCAGGGTCATATAGCTCAAAAAAATCAATAAATGCATGAAAATATCAGATGAAGTCAGAAAGGGTTGAAAATTGATGTGTGCTTTGAATGGTTCGTTTTGAACACCAAAAAGTAAGTTCAATAAGTTCAAAAAAAATGAAACCCTTTGTACAGACGAGTTTTCGTTCAAACCCATGATACTTCGAAAGAGATTGCCCGTTTTGTACTACGAAGTGCATCCCGTTTTGGCCGTACCCCTCTCAACTTTTAGCACATGCTATTTCGGTGAAATGATGATACCTGCCAACTTTTAACCTTTTCACATTTCATTTGTAGCTGTCTTTTCATTTCAGGGTCATATAGCTCAAAAACATCTGTAAATGCATGAAAATATAGATGAAAGTCAGAAAGGGTTAAAAATTGATGATGTGGCTTGGATGGTGCATTTTGAACACACAAAAGTCTGGAGTTCAATAAGTTCGAAAAAAATGAAATCCCTTTGTAACATACGAGTTTTCGTTCAAACCATGATACTTCGAAGAGATTGCCCGTTTGTGTCATGAAGTGCTCCATTTTTTTTGCCGTAACCCTCTCAACTTTTTAGCACATGCTTGTGGGTGAAATGATGCATACCATGCCAAATTTCATCTTTTTAGAGTTCATTGTAGTGCTTTTCATTTTCAGGTCATCATGCTCAAAAAAATCTGTAAATGCTTGAAAATATCAGATGAAGTCAAAAGGGTTGAAATTGATGACGTGGCTTTGAATGGTGCATTTGAACACAACCAAGAGTCTGGAGTTCAAATAAGTTCAAAAAAATGAAATCCCTTTGTAACAGACAGTTTTCGTTCGAAACCCTAATACTTCAACAGAGATTGCCCGTTTTGTACACGAAGTGCATCCAGTTTTTGCCGTAACCCTCTCAACTTTTTAAAGCACCTGCTGTGGGAGAAACTGATCGATGCGTCCAACTTTCATTCAACCTTTTCAGAGTTCATTTTTGTGGGAGTGCTTTTCAATTCCAGGTCATAAGCTCAAAAAAATCAGTAAATGCATAAAAAATATCAGTTGAAGTCAAAAGGGTTGAAAAATTGATGATGTGGCTTTGAATGGTGCATTTTTGAACACACAAAAAGTCTGGAGTTCAAATAAGTTTATAAAAAAAATGATCCCTTGTAACAGACGAGTTTTCGTTCGAAACCCTGATACTTCGAAAGGGATTACCCGTTTTGTAGCACGAAGTGCAATCCAGTTTTGCCGTAACCCTCTCTACTTTTAGCACATGCTATGTGGGTGAATGATGATACCATGCCAACTTTCAACCTTTTCAGAGTTCATTGTAGTGCTTTTCAATTTCAGGTCATATGCTCAAAAAAATCAGTAAATGCATGAAAAATATCAGATGAGTCAGAAAGGGTTTGAAAATTGATGATGTGCTTTGAATGTGCATTTTGAACACACAAAAGATCTGGAGTTCAAATAAGTTCAAAAAATGAAATTCCTTTGTAACATATGGAGTTTCGTTCGAAACCCATACTTCAAGAGATTGATTGCCCGTTTTGTACAGCGGTGGCATCCAGTTTTGCCGTAACCCTCTCAACTTTTTAGCCATGCTCATGTGGGGTGAAATGATGATACCATGCCAACTTTCACACTTTTCAAGTTCATTTGTCTGCTTTCAATTTCAGGGTCATTTAGTGCAAAGAGACTGAATCTAATAGCAAAAAGAATGAACTTAAAATATCAATTAAAATATTCTGTTATGATCACTAAAATAAACTATAATATTCTTCAATAGCAAAAGAATCAACTAAACGCTTTTAAAACTCTAATAGCAAAAGGAAATCAACTAAAAAGCTTTATAAACCTCTAGTATTTTTGAAACTAAAATTATATAAATTTTATGCAACTAAATTATCAAAGTATTTTCTGTTCAAAACATTAATGGCAAAAAGAATTTTCATAAAGAAATTTTTTGTTAGAAACTTTAATAGCAAACTAAAATAACAAAATCTGTTCTTGATTAAAACAGACATTTAAAATAACCTAAAAATTACCAAATTTAATATAATGATAAAACACAATAATATTAAATAGCAGGAAAAAGAATCACTCAAAAATCTATTTTTATAGTAAAGTTATTCACAAACTAGTGATTCACACAAATTTAAAAGAATTCAAATTTATACTATTCAAATTTGAAAATTAATGGCACTAACAGAAAGTCTATAATTTTTGTGACCTAACCGCAAAAAGAATCACTGGAAAACTGCAAAAAAAAAATAAAGCAAAAAAGAAAACAAAAAAATGCCACCTACTGGGCCACCACGGCCTGAATACGACTAGAAACCCAACTAGTTGTGCCAGGATTCAGGCCCGCAGAAGGCCCAGCAGGCCCACAGGCATAGCAGTGTCAGATTAGGCCCATAGGCCTGCAGTTCAGAGGAGTTCAATAGGGATGAGGCAGTCGAGCTTATAAACCGGTGCGGGGCGCTCTCAACTAGCGAGGTGGGACTAAACTCCCACCACCACGCCGCTGTGTAAGCCCATTGGTCCCGGTTGGTGCCACGAACCGGGACCAATGCTCACCTTTGGTCCCGGTTCGTGGCACCAACCGGGACCAATGCCCCCCTTTAGTCCCGGTTGGTGCCACCAACCGGGACCAAAGGTCCCTGTTTCCGCCCTTTGGGCTGCTTGAAAACGACCTTTGGCTCCTGTGGTGGAACCAACCGGGACTAAAGGGGGGCATTGTCCCGGTTGGTGCCATGAACCGGGACCAACGCTCTGGGTATACTAAGTAGCACTTAGGAATTTTCAGAACCGCCCATCCCCACTTCGATCTCTCCTCCTCCTCTCCCCCCGATGGCGGCAATCCATCCTGACGCCGGCAGCTGCCCGAGCTAGCCGTCGCCGACGCCCTCAAGCCGAGCCCTGCCCCCGCGACGCCGCCTCTCTCGCGTCCCTCTGCCCTTACCCACGCGTCCGCCTGCTCCGCTGCTCCCTCCCTACCTCCTCTCGCCTTCCCACTCCCCTCCCCTCCTTCTCCATTCCCATCTCCTCTCCTTCCAGCTCGTCCCACTTGCCCTCTCGCCCTCGCCCCCTCTCGCGCTATCCCCTTCCCCCCCCCCCTTCTTCGCCGTCGTCGTCCCTGACCCCGCGCCCCTGCCCCCGCCGGCCTGTTGCCCCCCCCCGAGCGCGCCTGCCGCGCGCTCCCCTGCCCTGGCCCGCCCCCACCGTGTGAGCCGCCGCCGCGGCTCTGTGTTTTTTATATATGTTGATATTTTTTTATGATCAATTGTTTTGTTCATATATAATGTATATAATATGTATGTGGCTATGTAATGTTGGATGTTCATAAAATTGTTTTGTTCATATATGTATTATTGTTTTGTTCATAAACTTTTTTTATATGATGAATTTTTTTTTCATAGCATTTTTCATAGCCATATATATGGATGTGGCTATATGTATGTATATATGGATGTTCATAGAATTTTTTATGTATGTGGCTATATGTATATGTGTTGTCGATATAGCCCCTCCCGATAACTTCGACCTGAGGGGGGGGGTCGATATACCCCCTTCCCGATAACATTTTTTTATTGATGATTTTTTTTTCATAGCCATATATATTTAAGTTGCCTATATGGTATGTATGGATGTTCATAGTATTTTTTTTTATATGTATGTGGCTATATGTATGTCTTTGTCGATATAGCCCTCCCCGATAACTTCGACATGAGGGGGGGTCGATATACCCCCTCCCTGATAACATTTTTTAAGTTAACTAAGGTAAAAATGTTTAACCCCCCCTCTCGATATACAGGGCGACCAACTCTCGAGGCCACCCAAACCTAGAAAAAAAGGCATTTGTCGATCTCCACCCCTCCCCGCCCTAAACCGACAAACTCTAGAGGCCACCCAAACCACACTATGAAGAAAACGCCGGTAACTTCGACATGAGGGGACTGTGATCAACCCCCTCTCCCCCCGAACAATCGATCTATGTATCATTTTATATCGCGGTGGACATTATCAAAGTTTGATCATATGTCAAGTTTGAATTTGAATATGCAAACATTTGATCATTGTCAAAGTTTGAATTTTGACATATGCAACATTTCATATGTCAAAGTTTGATCATATGTCAAAGTTTGATTTTGACATATATAGATTTATCAGAATGCCCCCATTATGGATGTGCACAAGTGATCCAATTTTTTTCTGATCTCATATATATATATATAGATATTTATAATTCTTCTATTGTCACGTTTGTCTGTCAAAGTATGGAAGAAATCATGGCTTTCATCATTAGCCGGAAGTACATGCCGTATATGCTACGAAGCTCTTCAAAGTTGTTTTGGAACGGAGTTCTGGATAGAATAATTCGCTTTGTGGTACGAATTTCAGCAAGCCTTCCAATAGCGATATCGAGGCTCTTGCTGAACTTCGTACCAAAAACTAATTATCCTATCCGGGACTCTGTTCCAAACAATTTGGAGAGCTTCGTACCATTATGCGCCTGTTACTTCCGGCTAATGATGAAGCATGTTTTTTCTTGAATCCTTTGACACTGACAACGTGACATATAGAAGGGTAGATGAGATCAGGAAAAATATGGACCTTTTCTGTCACATCCAGAATGGCGCCATTTTGTAAATCCATTGTTTGACATTCATGAGAGAGGGGCCGGACGTCGGCCTTCTGAGAGACTCCGGTAACTCTTCAACTGAGGGGACATCGATCAACCCCCTCTCCGCCGACCAAACCC
This sequence comes from Thinopyrum elongatum, assembly GCA_011799875.1. NCBI lineage: Eukaryota > Viridiplantae > Streptophyta > Magnoliopsida > Poales > Poaceae > Thinopyrum > Thinopyrum elongatum. Next base: position 719,288,278 of record CM022298.1, read on the forward strand.
TAGAAGCGTCGAGGCCACCCACACCCTAGAAGCGTTGCGGAGGCCACCCAAACCCTAGAAGCGTCGAGGCCACCCAAATTTACCAAGTTAAAAGAGCATTGTCGAGGCCACCCCAAACCCTAGAAGCGTTGTCGAGGCCACCCCAAACCGTAGAAGCGTCGAGGCCACTATTAATTTCCTTGTTGTGTTTAGCTAGCTAGGCTGGTTTTTGCCACTATATATCCATCTCTCTGTTTATATATTAATTGCCATGTTGTAATATTTGTAGAAACTATGCTCAACAAAGAGACTTGGAAACAGAAGAGTTGTTGGGGTACATCATCCTCGCCGGAGGTGATGTCTTGTCGTATCTCAACGACCCCGATTGTCTGGAAGGAGAGGGTGAGGCTCCGGTGATCGACAAAGGGATGAGGAAGGACATGATCTGATGGCTCTGGTGACCGAATGCCGGAGGAGAAGAGGAGACCATGATGATGGCTCCGGTAATCAACGGAGGAGGGAGCTGTTGCAAAGTCCGGCGAGGTATTAAATTAATTAAGCATATGCTGACTAGCTAATTGATGCATTAATTGTTTTTGGTATGTACATATATTACCTCTTCTTTCTCTTTTAAGCCTCCGGATTGAGCCAACTTCGGTATGAGACGAGGCTCAAAGAAAAAGGTTGGTCAGGATGAAGGTTCACGATCACAGCAATCGCGAACGATGGCCACGACTTGACTGAGGCGGACAAGGATGACATTTTTCTACTCAGTTGGGAGCTATTGTTGGGACAAGCATCCCGATTAGCCCAGCTATGGAATGACCTAAGAGAACGAAGACCCTCAAGTTTCTTAGGTCACCGATAGAAAAGATGATCTTTGGACCTCGCTGAAGGCAAATTTCACCCTACCACCAGAGGAGGATCCGGATAACCAGCTATGAGCCATTGGTCAGGCATGTGCTCTTAAGAATGGCAGATCTATTCAGGAGGTGGAAGAATGAGTTGAAATCACGTTTGTCGACAAGGGAAGACTCTAGAATTCACCGGCGATTTGAAGAAGATAAGAGATCACGGCCCGCATTTTGTGGCCTACAAGACATCGGACAAGAGTAAGAAGATGTCAGAGACAATAAGATAAAATGCTGCAAAGAAGAAGTTGCCCACCATCGCACGGGGTCCAGGTGGCTACCTCACAAGCCCGCCGCTATGGGACAAAGCTGAGCATGCCCTGCTTGCTAACCGGGGTCGAACCAGAGACAATTGAACAGGCCAGACCCATTTAAGGACTTGGTTCTTCGGGGTTGGGGAACCTTGACCCTGAAACAGGGAAGTGCATTTGGACGGACGAGCAAACTTGCAATACCCATCACAGAAGCTTCAGAAGTGTATCGCCGCAGCGCAGCAAGGAACGTCTTTCCGACAGAGAGAATGACAGCTGACCGAGCCCTCGGGAATCCTGAGCACCCTGGACGAACACGAGGCACGCCAGGCTCCGTTGCGTGGAAGGTTGGGTTTCCGGCGCAGGCGGTTACCAAAACCAGAGAGGAAGGGAAACTGGAGCCGGAGCGAACTGGCAAAGCTGAATGCAAGGTATAAAAGCTAGAGGAACAAGTTGAGAGCCACGCGGTGCCGGAGCTACCCCCAGAACTCACCCGCCCCTCTCAGCGGAGAAGCAGCATGGCTTCCACCGCAGATCGTTCAGCAGCCTAACTTCCACGGCTCCTAGCTACCCCGTGGATGTTTCTACGGAGGCTCAGCATTCCCAGCTTATGACGTAAGGCACACCTCAAGTCAAGGCGGCTGTCGTCTGTTGCACCTCCTGGACCCGACCAACTTTTCACTAACGTCCGATTCCACCAAGCTATGCTGTTGTGATGTGGATGAAGTAACAAGGGGGATTTGAAGAGCTCGATCTTGACCACCCTACGGTCAAGGGGATACTCAGCTGGGTCTTGCTCTAAGACTCCAGGTCTATGGCGGAAGGAGCACATCAAGCTTCCGAACTGGACGCCTCCGCCTCCCGGCGAGTCAGGCACTCCGCCTCCTCCTGCTCCCCTTCTCCCCTCCTCCAGCGATGATCAGGGCACTCTGCCTCCTTCTCTGGCTGCTCGGCAAGTGAGGGCGGCACTACCGCCTCCTTCTCACGCCGCTCCGGCATGTCCGAGCAGCCCACCCTCCTCTGCCCTCGTCAGCAATGGCAGAAGACAGAAGCCGCCGCTCCGGCTGCTCCGGCGCCGTCGAGCACTCACTCCGCCTCCTTCTAACCACTCATAAGCAATCAATGGAAGAGACGCCGCCGCTCCGGCGACTAGCAATACACCATAGGCGAGGCAATATAATTGCTTCCATCTCTCAACCTCTAGGAAAGTTACCATAACGAGATGACGAGAGGACAAACGCAAGATCTGTAAAGCCCAGTGAAGGACTTTTTTGCAAGAAAATCCACCTCCGGGAGGAGAAGATAGATCCGGTGAAATTGAAGTGCACTTTGGATGCCCTGAAGCGACCACCCCACGCCTCCGCCGCAACCAACTATGAGCGCATTTTGAAAGGACATATAAGGAATTGGAGCGGTCGGGAAGTAACTTGCAGTGATCGAAGTTGCAAACAAAGAAGTGGGAAAAAATTCCCCAGCTTGGCGAACAAGCAAACCAATCATGCCCCCGCTCAATGTGTCTAGCGATATTTCGCTAATCATCCGGGGATGGTGCCCGGTACCAATGCCTGCATGATTACCTGCCCGACGATGCACATTGTTGATACCATGAGGTGGACGATTTCAAATAACCGGTACGGAAGCCTCTCGTCAAACCTGGTCATCCTCCTCTAACAACGATGATGCGAAGATTCCATGAGTGGTACATGGACACCTGCAGCCAGTCTGGGAAGGATACTTTGAACGCTGAAATTAAAGATGAGCACAACCTCGTTGTAATTGATCTGTTGTCTGTTCCATTTGAGGAGTTCGTTCCATTTTTTCAATCAAAAGGCCCTCGATAAAATATCGTCTTTTCTACTGTCTGTAAGTACTACTTCTGTAATTAAGTCTCTATATATAGGCTCAGCTCTTTCATTGCATGTATATAGAATTATCCTCACCATATTATGCAGATTGAAGATCCGAATGCAGAAAAGCACAAATCTATGATATTGGGTTCAATAACACAAATCTCATAGATGAATGGACGGTTTAATATAATGCCAAAGAACGAGGCAACTTGCGACAATCGTTGCATAAAAAATCAAAACAAACGATAAAAATACTCTTCCTTACAACTCAAGTGAGTGTTACTTTCGCATTGTGCATATTCGGTTTCCCTTATTACTCGAGGTTTTATAGTAATGTATGTGAGATTATGCATGCGTGCGCAGCTTCCACTTTATCTCCTAGAGATTAAGCTTGAGCAGGACTAGTAACCGTCTTAGACTCGGACGAAAAGATCTGCTCGAGACGGTAGTTCAATCGATCGTTATCGCACCATATTCGGCAACTTTGTTCATTTCCTGATATCATAATTGTTTTCTTTGTTTGCTGGCAGTGTTTGGAAAGAGTTTCACCACCGCAGAGTTCCGGGACTGCCGGGGAGCTCCGATTACACCCCCGAATAAGTACTACTAGCTATTTCCCGCGCATCTCCCATTGATTCTACACTACTAATCCACTTACTTGCCGTCTGCTAATTCTTTGCCGTCCGCGCTTGCTGACAGCAAATAAGGTCTTTGCGGTCAGCCCAAGAAACGGACGCAAGATGTGGCTGATGAACAAACAAAGTCTTTGCCATCAGCCAGTTCTTTGCCG